>JBBPDJ010000004.1:9053822-9071799 GCA_037974625.1 Cucumis cinereus | reverse complement strand
AGGCAAACTCCAGAAAATTGTGTTCAAAATTCAATGAATTCAGTGATGAACAAGGACAATTCATCTATTTACCTAAAATTCTACATAATTTGAAAAACTTTGTCGCACGTGTATGTGAAAAACTTTCAAAGTCGCGCGGGTCTGCCTTCGTCTGCCGTTGAAGTCATAAAAGAATCGTCATCGTCTGCCATTGAAGTTGCAAACCAATCGCCGTCGCAAACCAATCGAAGTCAAAAAATCACTGTCGCAAACCAATCGAAGTCGCAAAATCGCCGTCAAAGTCGTAGAATCACCATCGAAGTCGCAGAGATCGTCTTCGTCCGTCGCAAGCTTCATTTGAGCCGTCGTCTGCCTCGTTCGTCCGTCGTAGTCCGTCGGCTGTGGGTAGTATTGGTGATGGGTGAGCATGAGGGTTCGTGAGGTTTGGTGAGGGTTAGGGAGAAAATATTGTTTTTTTTTTGTTTAATGAAAACAATAGGAGGGAAATAAAAAACTAGAAAAAAATTATTTTTGGAAAACTTTTAGCAACATTCATGTTTGTTGCTAAAAGTAATTAACCTTTAGTGACATTTTGCAAATTCTTTTAGTGACACAGACTAAAATTGTGTCGCTAAAAATAATCTTTTGTGACACTTTTTTTTCGCGTCGCTAAAGCTATCCTTTTAGCGACAAAAATGACTTGCGCCACTAAAACTTTGTCACTGAATATTGATTTTCTTGTAGTGAGGGGAGTTCCACATTAGACTGTGAAATTTTTTGTTTAACTTTTTTTTGAATATTTATGTACGGGTAATTCCCTAACATCACTAAATTAAACTAAAACCCTAGAATATAGGTTTCAGTACGCCGCTAGATTATGGGTGACCAAACATTTATGTGAATCTGAATAAATTTTTACTTTGTTTTATAATTTTAAACTATTTCTAAATTTATAAATTGAATATATAGTTTATAAATTTGAATTGGTATATCTATATAAACATTACAGAGGATATTACAGAGAATATCTGTATAAACTGTTGAGTAACGTGTATAACGAGGATATTTCAGAGGCACCAACGAGGATAATTCAGAGGTATAGTGTGTAACGTGCAACGAGTATAGCGTGTAACATGTATAACGTGTAACGTGCAACGATTATAACGTGTAATGTGTATTGCCTATAACGTGCAATGTGTATCGCATGTAGCCTGTATGACGTGTAATGTGTATGACGTATAACGTGCATCAAGTATAGTGTCTATCGTGTAACGAGAAAAAGATAGTGAATTCAGTTGATAATTAATTGTATATTACTTGACCAACATTGTACAAATTAATAATAATTACTTAATAGGACAAACCCTATATACAAATTGATGTTAACAATGAATGTATACAACTTGACCAATTAATTACTGGTTCGACGACGGCGTAACTTGTGACTTCTTTTTGACATTACAAGGCACGACAGTGGTCAGCTATTCGTTGCACCGTTTTCTATTGTGACTCGATTTCCCACAACATACACACTTTTTGCATTCAGACGTTTTTCCGCTGATGGTATACGATTCACCATTCTTCTACCAACTCAGACAACCCTTTTTTGTGGAAATATCTTAACCTCTGTATAACCATCTGGCGTCCTTCATTTGGAAATATGACAAATCGGGTTGACCTATTCCACACAAGAAACGATCAATGATTCAATGTTATACAATCTACTGCATAGGGTGAATGAGTTGACATTGTGGTTCCTAGCTGCAGCAATAACATGTGAACATGAGATCTCTAAACACTTAAACGAATGTATTTTGTTGCTTCATTATACCTTCTGATAGTACATTTGCCACCAAATTTTAATTAAATGACATGAAAAAAAGTTACCATGTAACACCTACTGAGCCTTTAATGCAAAACTCTAAACTCGTTCTACTATATTTGACTCATACATAAACTGATTATTATATAAGCTGGTAAGTACCAAAAACTAGAGTTTAAGTGCATCTTACGTGATTGACTTGAACAAATTCCTTAAAAACGATATCTTCAAAAGAAATCGGTTGTGAGATGCTATGAGTTTTGTTTTCTTCTTTGTTTGAATTTTTTAGGAGGAAATATATAATTTTTGAAGTGTTAGACACAAAAAAGGGTAGTTTATTATGCAAAATGACTTTTTCAGTAAATAGATTGAACCCATTGTCAGAATTTTAGCCAAAATGATGGCTTAACGTCAACTCGCAGAATGAACTTCTAGGTAATGTGCATCGAGTATAGCGTGTATGGCGTGTAACGTGCATCGAGTAGTCAAACGTGAATTTATTGGTTGACTTTTGGATCGAGCAATCGAGTAGACGAGCAGTGTGCATCGAGTAAATGTGTAACGTGCATCGAGTAGCCCTGGGACGCACGTACTAAAATTAGGGACAAAATGGTAAAATTACAGGGTGCTGACGTAATTAGAAGGCCATATCCGTACAAAAAACCCTTAGATTAGCACCTCTTTACTGCTTTTGTGGAGCGTTGGAGACCCAATACTCACACATTTCATATGCCTTGTGGGGAGTGCACCATTACTTTGTAAGATGTTGTGATCCAATTAGGACTACCTGTGGACGAGGAGCTTGTTACAGGATCATTGATGTATAACTGTAAACAAGTTTGTGAACATTTATTGAGAGTTTTGCAACCTGACATGAAAGGTCAAATATTAAGTCTTCCATGTTTAGCAGAACAGTTCACTGAATTGGCACCCGATGCCGACATCGTCAGTGTCTAAAGATATGTTCGTGCCTACATAATGCAACTCATTAGAGGCTTTTTGTTCGCTGACAAGTTAAACACCTTGGTACATTGCATGTTTCTGCCACTTTATTTCGACCAAGCTGGTACGTACTCTTGGGGTGTTGCATACCTTGCATGGCTATATAGGGAATTGTGTAGAGCTATTAATGCACAATCATTGGGAATAGTTGGGCCACTAATATTGTTCCAAGTATGGACATATGATAGATTTAATATTGTGGCACCATAAGTTGCATTACACACCTCAGTTGATCGTCCACTAGGCTCCAGGTACTATTTTATTTATAAATTTATTTTTTAGAATTTTCTATAATTAGATAATTTAATAATATCTTTTAAAAATATGTAGATGGAGTGATGTCCTACCAGTATCAGAACAATCAGCAAATTTGTTGTTAACACATATATTTGATCGACGGGTGCACACTCAGGTATGGTAACATATCCAAATAAATAATAAATATATTTTTTTGTTGTCTGCTTATGTTTTTTTTTACAGATTAATTTGACATCATACACACACGATATGATGACATTACTGCCTGAATGATGTACTTTGGCCTTTTGATATGCTTTCATATCATAGAGTGACAATTACCAGATCGTGTGTTACGACAGTTTGGTATGCGGCAAATTGTGTCATCGTTGTGTTACAGATCCGACACTACACTAAATTGATTTAAGAGATAACTAAGACCAAGATTAGTGTAAGATCCATGACGAGTATATCACGATGTGGCATGACCGTTATCAACGTGTTGCACAAGGAGAATAAACACATGATCCAACTGTATTAGACGACTATTTTTTCTAGTACAATTCAATCAAGAAAATTTATCAAAATAGACCTTTGACCAGTTTGGTTTGCTTTTCAACTCAAGAAGAGTGCCCATTCTTGATTCGACTTCTCTGGTCAAATCTTTTTTTTTTTTTTTTGTTTATGGAGATTAAATTTTTTTGAAATTAACCTTAATCCAATATTAGCATAAATGATATGAAAACCCTAGGATTTGTAAAATTAGGAACTCAATTGGCGAACCCCTAATAACAAATTCTAAAACCCCCAAATCAATTTAACAAAAACCAAAGGAATGGTTTAGATTTGGAATACCCTTTGATCGAAGACCAAGAGATAAGGAGAACTAGTTCCTCACTCCAAGTTCGAACACTCCACAAACAAGGTGATTAAACTTACTTGAATGTTCTTGGCTTGCAACCCTAAATCAAGAATTGCAAAAAGGCGGCGATGAGACTCTGTCATCTACCAAAGAATTTTTATTAAAAAAAAACCTAAAACTTCAATTATAAAAAACTCTTAAAACAACCTAAAGGCGATACTTAAATAGTCTCCCAATAAAACCCTAATTCATTGGAAAAAGACTAAACAATCCATTTTTAAATGTTATTAAAAAAAGATAAATTTGAAAAGAGATAAAAATTGAAAAAAAATATTAAAAATACATCATAATTATTAAATAAAGTATAATTAATAATTTGATGCTTGATCGGTTCATATCATCCTCTCCTTCTTTTGAAGGATTCGTCCTTGAATCCAAATCGAAGTCTTGTAAAGCGGTCTTGAAGTCATGAGAAGAAACTCACACACAACAAGTTTTTCTTCTCTTGGAAACAATGATACAACAGTAGGATCAAATATTAGTTTGGACTCTAATGGACTAGGAAGTACGTCAGATTCAAGTTCACTACCATCTACTTCCTCTTTTTCACTACCATTAACACGTGTTTCTCTAGTGATAGGTGGTTCAACAATAGTGCCAAGATTACAATGATGTGAGTCCTTGCAATCTAAAGAGTTACTAGACAAAACATCATGTTCATACATTGACTCAACATTATTACCCTTCTCTTTACTAGTGGTGCCATTAAAATTGAACTTGGACTTAGTGTATCTTGAAGATTTCTTTTGGAGTCGTCTTTCTATCTTGATGGCAACGTGCATCATTCCTTCTAAGTCCTCACAATGTTGAATTTCTTCTCGATTGGCAAGCATATCGACAATTGTCTCATTAAGTCCATTGTAAAATCGATCCATGGTAGTTTCCTCTTTCTCATATATGTTAGCTTTCTCAAGTAGTAACAACAATTCCTCATAGTAAGTGTTCACACTTTTGTTCCCATGGCGTAACGCCTGAAGTCGTTGTGCACAATCTCTTCTTACTTTAAGTTTCTCTCTAGCTTGAAACCTTTGTTCTATTTTGTCGAAGCTCGCATTGATTAACGTCTTCAAGCGTTACATGAATTCCTCATTTAGTCCTCCTTGTAACTCCCCCTGTTGAACAACTCCATTACTTGTCATTGCTGCATAACAAAAATAAGTGAAAGAAAAGTGGACCTCACAATCATTCCCTCACGTGTTTTCCTTCGTTAGATGGTGTACACTCGTGTTTACACTCAAATTGTGTCTCTCTCACAAATATGAATTCTTTGGGTGATAGCCAAGATTTTGCAACTAAGTTCAGAAGAGAAAGCCAACAACAAACCAAGCAAGAATGCCTGTAAAGTGTCCAACTTAAGCAAAGAACCAGTTGAATACAACAAAAATGAAAACTAGAAATCAAGAACCTAATGTTCGAGATTCAACAAACTGACAAAAAAATGATATTTAGAATTAAGAATCTAATATTCAAAATTCAAGAATTATGCAAGATGAACAAACAAAAGCAAACTACTAGACAAAATAATGATAAAAAGAAACAACGAATTAATAATAAAATCCAACGACACTAATTTTACCCAAAACTCAATTCAAAACATTAACCAAATGCCCTTTAGAAACTATTAATTTTCTTATGAAAATTAAGTAGCTTAAAACCTATGAAAATTGAGCAGCTTAATTTGGCGTCCATGCTTGAGCTGCTTCACAAAAAATAAAAATTAAAACTTTCTCGGTGAATATCGTCGCAACCCTCTTTCTTTTCTTTTTATTTTCTTTCTTTCTTTTTCCTTCAGTTCTCACGGCACCAATAATTTTTTTTCTTCTTTTGTTTTTTCTTCTTCTTCTTCCAACGACAAGAGGTAATTTCCTTCTTTTTTTTTTTTTGGCTTCTTCCTCTGTACAAGAGTAAGGATTTTTTTAAAAAATTCAATAAAAAACGAAACAAATTAAAAACAAGATTTAAACCAAAAAATAATTAAACATATACCCAATCTAGAGCCTAAACTCTGATTCCAAATGATGTGAAAACCCTAGAATTTGTAAAATTAGAAACCCAATTAGAGAACCCCTAATAACAAATTCTAAAACCTCCTAATCAATTTGACAAAAACCTAAGGGAATGAATTAGATTTGGATTACCCTTTGATCGAAGATCAAGAGATAAGGAGAACTAGTTCCTCACTCAAAGTTCGAACACTCCACAAGTAAGGTGATCAAACTTACTTGAATGTTCTTGGCTTGCAATCCTAAATCAAGAATTGCAAAAAGGCGGCGATGAGACTTGCCATCTACCAAAGAATTTTCATTCAAAGAAAACTCTAAAACTTCAATTATAAAAAACTCTTAAAATAACCTAAAGGCGAAGCTTAAATAGCCTCCCAATAAAATCTTAATTCATTGGGTAAAGACTAAATTATCCATTTTTAAATGTTATTAAAAAAAGATAAAATTTGAAAAAAATATTAAAAATACATCATAATTATTAAATAAAATCTTATTAATAATTTGATACTTGAGCGGTTCATATCAATAAATCTATAGGCTTAGGACTGAATATTGGGGTGTGGTTTCATCTCCATCTTTTATTATATAATAAAAACCTAAAAAATCTAAGGCTAGAAAGCAGATTTGTATGTTTCTATTTTTAATTATTTTTCCTAATTACCCTATTTAATAAGCTAGATTTTTACTTATTTAGTAAATTTAAAATTAGAAAAATTATTATAAATAATAAAATTGTTGAAAATATTTACGAATTACGACAAACTTTATGGTTCTATCAATGATGACAAGATGTCTATAATTATCTTTCTATCCTTATCACAATCAACCCAAACATATTTGAATCATGTACGATCAATTTAAAATTATGGGATAGGTTTTTAAAATATGAAAATATTCTATATTATTTTTATTATTTTTATTTTTCGTACAACAACTAATTATTAATAAGTTACTGAAAAACATGGTAAAATAAAACTAATATTTACTATTGCAATCAATTAATTTTAGCTTCAACGTAAATTGAATTGGTAAAACTAGTATATTTACTTAAAATCCATGATAACGTGAAAAACTAATATTTATTTGGACTAACATATGATTTTTAAAAAAAGATTCAACAATACTAACCTATGAACTTATTTATGAAGTAATCAATAAAAATAAAGAACATTTTTAATATAATAAAATGAACTAAAATAATTACAAAATACAATAAAATTTCAAATTTTATCAATAATAACTATTACTATCTATGTGTGGCTTATAGACTTTGATAGAAAGTCTATTAATGTCAATTATTAATAGATCTAAAAAGTTGTTATATTTTGTAAATATTTTAAATAATTAATTTGTCATTTACAATAATTTTCGTGAAAAAACCATGAAAATCATTAAGATTGAAAGGAAAAATGAAAGGCACTAAAATTTTTCACAAGTTGAGATCATCCAACAGTAAAAAAAGAGAAAATACACAATGAAGCTCGTTTAAGATCAACAATAATAACGAATATATGAGAATTAAACCATCAGTTTGAAGTCTTATCTATTAAATTGGGACAAATTAATGACTAAACTTATTTTTAATAAATTTAAAATATTCCTAATAAATACCACGTCTCTTAACTAAACACAAACATTAAAGCTCTGTTTGAAATTGTCTTAGCTTTTAAAATAATAGTTATCAAATGTGTTTATTTGTAAATTAGCTGTAATATGAAGTATATTATTATTACGGTAAAATTTATACATATATATACATATATATATATACATATATATATTAAATAATTATTTAAATAAATATATAAAATAAATCTTAATTTTAAATAATAAAATCAAATATTAGGCTCTATTTGACATTGCGTTGATTGCGTAAAAAAGTCATTTGGAAAAAATCTTAACTTCTTGCGTTTTGTAAAACATATTTAAATTTTAGAATCAGATTTCTATTAGCTTTTAGATTCTCCTAAAACCATGAAGAATTTTTAATTGATATTCAATTTTAAATTACTCTAAGATTAAATTTTATTATATATATTTATCTATTTTGACCTAATCAAATCTATTTTCTATTTTTCATGAGTTAAATACATTCATTTTTTTAAAATGTATACTATATTGTTTTTTTTAAATAAAACTATTTTCCTTAATATTTAAAAATTACTTTATATCAGTAAATTTTATCATGGTAAACAATAATTTTAGATTTTAAATTAGAGGTTTTTTCAAATATAAAAAATAAAAATAAATTATTTACATTTTATAGAAAAAAACCACTAAAAGACAAAAATCCATTACACTTGTTTTTCTATGGAGTGTAAATATTTTATCAATTTTTCAATTTTTGATATTTTTCCTTTAAAAAAATTACAAAAGAAATTTAAAAAGTTGATTAAAAGTCTATTTTAGTTATTATAGCTATAATGGGATGTTTTTGTATTTATTTTCCAAACATTATAACCTATGTTTCAAGTTTAAGCTGAAATTTAACAACTTTTTAATTCCATTTCACAATTGATTATTCTAAAAGCACAATGACCAACAATTATTTTAAAAGCTACAACAACCCTAAGCGAGACCTAAATATTATTAAAAGTTACACCTACTTTGAGGAGAATCTAAAATCTAGTAAATATAAACATGTAGTTTAGAACTTATTTTAGGAGATTTAATCCTAATTTATTTTTACCAAACACAAATGTTAAAGACTTTTCTATAATTATTATTATTTTTATCTCAAAATCAATCTTAAACGCAATTGAACTCTAAAATCATATAAATGCTGATATTTCAATCTTAAACTTTAAAAGGTATTGCAAGTTTAACTCACTAATAAAATTTCTCTCCATGTGTTGTCAAAAAAGTTTGATAAAATATGTGAAAACTTGCAAAATTGTGATTGAATACACGTGAAACAAATTTTGATCATATCAACTAAAATCACTTTAAAAACTCGTATTCATTTCGGGCAACTTTTAAAATTAGTTCCCTACCAACTTTTAGATTTTTAAAGTCATATTTTACTTTTTAATAATTTTTGTAATTTTCTATTTTCAATTTCATCTTTTAAAATTGAGATTGATATCATATATCTAGTATTTTTTGTGTGACATAGAATACGATTATTATTTTTAAATCATACCATGTCGATTTTTCAAGAAGAAAAGTTCTTGTTTTTTCCTTAATACTTAACAATTAAGGTAGAGAAAGCACAACATTTTAAATAATAATTAAATATTTGAAATTATTAAAAAAGTACAAATTGTGATTGTAAGTTATCTAGGTATTATAAATTATTAAAAAAAAAAAAGTAATTCTAATAGCAGATTTATTTAGTTATTATATTAAAACACAATAATATAGTATTTACATACAAAACAATGGTTAATTTGTCTATCGGTCAAGCTTTTTTTTTTGGTAATAATTATATTTTATTGATATTAAGAAATTTATAAAGATTTTTACATCCTTCTTTTTTTTTTCTTTTTGTTAAAAGTAGCAAACAAATTAGTGAAAATTGTGTCACTTGTGTTATAATTTTAGGATGAAACGATGAAATTGAAAGTTTAAACCCTAAATTAATACTACCAAACAAGTTTGATCTCAAAATTTATCTTTTCTTAGAACAAAAAAAAAAAAAATCTTTTTACTAGAAAATAAAGAAGTAAAATCTATGTAAAAAAAAAAAGAAAGGAAAAAAAAGCAGTTACCCAAAAGAAAATCGGTTAAAAGTAAAATATTCACAACATTTATCCACGCGCCTTCTTTGTCCGTGAGCTTCAATCGCTGCTCTTCGTTTCGAAACATTGTCCAACAACAACAATGACACAAAGGCAAGATTTTGCTGGTTCTTTCTTCGCGAGCCATTTTTCCCACATTCAAACCCGTTTCTCTCGGCTCCCCGCCCCTTTCCTTGTTGTTGAACATTACCATGGAAATTGGATTTTCCATTTAGCTATATATTTCCCATTTCCCATTTTTCTTCTCTTCCTTTTCTTCTTCTTTCAATTTCTTTCATTGGTCTTCCATCCCTTTTCTTCCTATATACGCTCTCTTTCACTTGGATCTCTGATTCGTTTCCGGTTTTCCTTTTGGATCTGCATCTTTTTCAGAACCCAATTCTTCTATTTCGTATTGAGTTGTTCTGAAAATGGATAATGGTGATATTGAGAGTGGGGAAGAGGAATTTCATGGTCAGAGGGGTAGGAAGTATCGTCCTGTTGAAGCCCATGATCGTGCTGTTCTTGAAATGTCTTCTATGGATCCGGGTTCCTCTTCTTCTTCTTCCTCTATTCCACCCATACGCCATCCTTCTCTCAAGTAATCTGTTTTTTTTTTTCCTTCTACTTTTGGTCTTGTGATTACTGTTGTGTTATTCTTTACTTGTGGGTTTGAATGAATTTTATGGCTAAGTGAATTGTCATATCTCTGACCAATGAAATTAATGAAGGATCTTGGATTTTGTAAGTTAGATGTATGTTAAGATGTAGTTTTTATTGTTTTGATTAAGTATTGGAGATTTGAGATTATATGTTTGAGATGTGGTTTGTTTGAAGATCTGTTGCTTCTATGGCAGGAAGGTAAAAGTGGGCTCTCAGACAGGTACTGAAAAAGAAGGGAACTCTCCTACTCGTATTGAAGTCAATGGCCCCCAGCGAGAATCGAAGCTGGAGTTTTTTGGTTTTGATTCTCTTGTTAATATTCTTGGCCTTAAGAGGTATGATGTTTTTCTTTGCCAGTAACTTCTTTAGATTTATTCAATGCATCTGTGAGAGGACCTTTTGCATAAAATTCTAGTGGACAACCCACAAACATATTGCTAGCTCATTGGCCCTTTCGATATGGTGCAATTTGCTTTTAGAGATTTTCATTCAATTCCTTAGTCTAGATTTTGTGTAACGGTACTAGTATGTTTGTTGCTATTATAGTATGATGGGGGAACAAATTCAAGCGCCTTCTAGTCCTCGGGATGGTGAGACTGTTTCTATGACTCAAGGGTTGCCAAAGGTAAAATATCTAAACTTGCATTATCGTGTTGTTTTCCTTGCTGTTCTCCATTTGGGTATTTACATTGTTTTCAGTCAGAGTGATTACATAATATCTCTGTAGACACACAACCTAATTCACAAACCCTCTTGGCCTTGGAGGGCTTGGATTGGCAACCACGAGAGTGGCTAGAGAGATCACCTCCCTTGAGGAAATTCGCTAGGTGGTTATCAGATTTGAGAGGAGTAAAGCTTCAGGTTGTGATGGTTTTTTTCTGGCCTTCTTTCAAGAAAGTTGGGACACGAGATGGATTTTCTTAAGGTATTTATCGAAGGAGAGAGGGTTTATTGATTCTTGACCTTCATTTTCTTTATCCTAAAGAAATTAGAGGAAGTAGATGCAAATGTAAAAGTCTTTAGACCTATTAGACGTATCTACAAGTTATTTCCAAGATGCCTGTGGAAAGTAGGCAGGGTTTTTTTATCCTTCACCATCTTCTGCTGCCAGGGTGGTTTGTTAGTAGATACACAAATTCAAGACAAATTACTTATTGGAAATGGGTCACTAAGAACTTTAGTCAATAATAAAAATAAGAACCGGATTGATCCTGAGAAAGTTATAACTTTGTTTCTTTAGGTTTTTTGGGTAAGCTGTTATGGAGAAAGGGTCTAGGATATAATTAGAGAACTTAGTTAAATCCTAGCCTCATGCTAATCAGTTTCTCCGTTTTATTTCTTCATTTTGTGCAATGAGAATCATAAGAGTTCCCCACTCTTTTTCCCTAAGAAGATAATCGGATAAGGGGATTCTCATCTTTTTTCTTTTTATCGTAGTTGCTAGGCTAATACTCTCCTCAAAATCATTTTTTAAGGGATGGAAAAGGTCCCAATGAGGGGTTTAGCGTGAGAAAGTCTGGAGCTCATCTGATTTATTTGTAGTTTGCTGATGAAAATTTTCTTCTGAGCTGCGTGGAAGACTCTTTTGCTAATCTAAACTGGATTTTGATAATTGTTACAGAAATATATGGTTTAAGAAGTAATAGATCCAAGTGACCGGTGTTGGAGTTCTTTGGTGATTAAAACCAAGGTCAAGTAATGGTCTTCGTTTGTGAGTTATGAAGTTGCTCTGGCCTTTTCCTACACGGGGAGTTCTGTTTGGGCCATTATCGTTGATTTCTTTCGGTCTGACCTCATTGTCCTTGAGGTCTAGACTCTGCCCTCTCGAAGCTTGATAGAAAGTCTATTTTTAAGGACGAGGGGCAGCTCACCCTCGTCCAATATGTTCTTAGTGAAATTCCATTTTTCTTTAAATCTTTTTGCAGTTGGAACTTTGTTAAAGAAGTTCATGCAAGGTCTCTGGGAAATTTTGGAAGAGAAAGGGGCTCTCATTTGGTTACTGGATAAGTGGGGTTCTATTCTTTTGTTTGATCTTCTTGCTGGAAAAATATGCAAGGGTATTTAAGGATTAGAAAAAGTTATAAGGGGGAGGTGGTGTGGCTTGCTTCAATGCTTCTGTCTTCATTTTGTCAACTGCTAGTTTTAGACTTTAGTGCTTTCCTACTGGATTGATGACTGAGGACAGTGGCTGCTTTTTGTATTGTGTATGATTGTTATATGGGGGCCTGGATTTTTTGCTATTGGCCTTCATTTGTAGGCCTTATTCCTACGTTCATTCTACTTAGCATAATTCTTTGTTTTCCTTTGAAAAAACAAAACCTCGTATTTGTTTTGTGGAACATCTCACATGGAGTGACTTGCAATCTGCTGTGGGTATCCCATAAACGTCCACCTAGGTTATTGTCATGGCCTTCTTAAGAGATATTACTTCTTCACAAGAATTTTGGATGTTAAAACATTGTAATTGCTTTGTTATGTTTTGTCTGGATATTGTCAGCAACAGCATGGAGAATATGAAACTTATTTATTTTTTTATCCATATTGTTGAGACCTTTGAAACCAGCATGTTGGTTAAAACTTTTGTGGAGAAAACCTTTGTATATTCTTTCAATGAAGAGTGTGGTTTCTTACCAAAAAAAGAAAAAAAAAAAACTTTTGTGGAGAAAGGACTGTTGTTACAATCTAGGGGTAATTTTTTTTAGCTGTACGGTAACAAATGCACCCATTATGTTTACCTGATTGATTACATTTTTGTAAAAAATATTTTTTCAATTTCAATTTATAAATAACACAAGCAAGTTAATTTTAGGTGATCTCTTCATTGCAGCATTGGGGCTGTTACTACTAACTTTGTTGGTAAGTAGCTGGCAGTCAAACCTGAAATTGGCTCAGTTACACTGGACATTGATTTGTTAAGTTTAACATCACTAGAAGAAGATTTTCGTTAAAAAGATATCACTAGAAGACTAGACAAAAATATTTTGTTTCATTTGTCTTTGGGATCAATTTTCTCTGCATCTATTAATAAATGCTATGATAGTAAATCTTGAAGCAGCTATATATTAGAATATTGTTGCTCTGGTTGTATGATAAGAAATTTGTTGCGCTGATAATTTTCCAACAAATTGGCCTACTCTATTTATTTTACTTTTCTTGTTTCATTTCTGAAACTGGCATTGCGTTCTTCTAGCAACATAAACTTATGCTTGAATTAGTAGTTTGAGAATTTTCGTGTTTTCAGTTCTGTGTAGTGGATTCATTTTTTTATGCCCTTCACGTGAAAGCCATTATTAGTGGGTTAAAAATGATGTATCATTTCAGTTGCTGCTCCTTAACCTCTGAATTATACATTTTTAATTCTTGTCTTACAATACATTTCATGCAGACCAATGAAGTCAAATCGGGTACATTGATGGGTGTATTTATCCCATGCTTACAGAACATATTGGGAATCATTTATTATATTCGATTTTCTTGGTAAGTCTTTTATTTAAATGCAATTGGTGCTCATTGTTGTTGTATTTTACATGTTTATTCTTCACGCATTACATGAAATTTGGAGAAAGAAAACACTTATGCTCCGTTGGCTTAGGGGTCTTTGAGTAATACCTTCCTAGAGGTCATATGTTTATATTTTCGGATGAGCAGCATGAGCTTAATAAGGAAAACTGTTGAAGTCTCATCTAGGCCTTGGGCTGGGCACATCTTTCAAAACAAAATTGGAGAAAACACCTTAGCTGAAATTTCCAGTATCTATTTCTATAAAGAAAAAGGAGACACTTTTCATGGTAAGAATAATTAGCTATAACGAATCTATTTTCTCCCACTAAGCGTTTGCAGGAAAACAAATCTCAAATAACATTAATTATGAAGGGAGAAATTGTTACTGAAGTCACTTGGCGAAGAACACCACGAAGAGCAATGAAACTTGATAAAGTCAAAAACCTCCTTCCAATCCACCCCCCGCGTTGGTTGCAGACGTTCATTCTAGCCATAATGCTCAAGAAATTTCTTTAACAGCTTCCATCCAAAGAATCTTACATTTCATTTCAAGTTAGAGCTGTCCAGAAAATGTAATATGCCGTTTTTTAAATAAAAGGTTTTTAGATCCAAGAGAGATGATGAAGATGATAGAAGAGTGTATTCTGACATTTTTTAGCATATAAGCGAAGAAACTGTAAGCCCCGTTTGGTCTCTGAAGATCCTGCAAAGTGTATACTAGCTAGGCATTGGTTGTGGAACTGGTTCAACTGAACAGGTCGTGGCCAATGTGGAAAACTGGCTCGGTGAGTGTATGATTCAACTCACTCAAGACATCTGGTGTAGCATTGAGAATCTGAATGGAGAAAATAAGAAGATGGCGTATACCAAACGAGAGAAATTTTATTAATGATCAAAAGTTGCGAATACCAGAAGACAAGAACTTTATTTATAGCAAATTGAAAAGCAAACTAAACCTAATCCTAATTAATAGAAGAAACTAATCCTAATCCTTAATAAAAAGAAACTAATTCTAATCCTAATTGATCAAAGAAACTAATCATAATCCTAATAAATTAAGGATTTGTTCATAATATCCTAATCCTACTACATCAAAAGAGTAGAAATTAGGAGTAGAAATTAGGTTTGGTGTCCATGGATGATAAAAAAAAGTTAGAGAGAGGTAAATTAGAGAAAGGGAGAGAAGAGAAAGAAATCAAAATCGAAGACATAGGAAAACAAAAAAAATTGTTTGAAACCACGGTGATGCAGAAGAAGGGAGGACAAAGAGAGAAGAGAAAGAGTCTAGCAAAGATTGAGGCTTTATAAATTTAGCCCGATAACTATCTCTCTAGGATAAATCACCTAACTTAGCACAAAAATCCAATGGAAATAAATAGCAAGCTAGATAAACTGAATACAAATGAAACATAAAAATGACAACTAAAGGCCTGGACAATGGCGCTGAATATGAGGAGATAACTAAGGGAACACCGAAGGGCTGGAATGATGCAATCTGAACGAGTAAAATCTACTCAAGGAGAGTGGATGAAGGCTTCCCAATTCAGCGCAATAACTTGCAGCGGGTGGTCTTTGAATTTTCTGCTAAGAGAGCACCATGAGGAAGCATTTAACCTGGCGAGTTCGTATCTATCTGTCCGTAGTGAGGCTTTATTGTGAAAAACCCTTTGATTTCTCTCAAACCCTAATTCAGACAGGATGACTTTAACTGCATTAACCCACAATAGAAGGGCCTGCTTCTTAAAAATGGGGCCAACAAGTAGCTGGTGAATATTATTGGTGCATACCTTGTCAAAGGACCAGCTGAGGTTGAATGTACTAAGAAGCTTAAACTAGCATTTTGCAGCATACTCACAACTAAAGAAGAGGTGTTGAAGAGGTTCTCATGAGCTCGAAGGCATAGAGGACATATATGAGGGCTTCTTTTGTAGTACATATGCACAGATCAGGTTTCCTTTCAACAAAATCCAGATAGTGATGTTTCGGGCTCTTAGACTTCCATAAACATTTGACCGAATTGGCAACCATAGGAGAAGATGGTTCAAGGTGTTTGGAGAGGAAACTGACCGGAGAAAGATCCGTTAGGTTCCAAGGACCAGCGCTTTCTGTCTGGCTGATCAGAAGAAGTGAAGGTGGCAAGAGACCCGAGAAGGTTCTGAAGTTCGACAATTTCTGCATCTTTAAGGGATCTTCTAAAGATAAGCGACCATGAAGCAATTGTTTGATCCCATATCTCGGATACTGATGCTTTGGGAGAGGGGGAAAGTCTGAAGAGATTAGGGTAGACGGTTTTGAGATCAAGTCTATTCAACCACGGATCTAGCCAAAACTTGGTTCTACCTCCCCTTCCAACTTTAAAAACTGACCGAGCCTCAATCTTACGCCACTGTCTTGAGATGCTGATCCTAGGGCTTCGTAAACTTGAAGCCTCTTTGCCACTGGTATGCCAATTAAAAGTGTCACTGCCATGAATACTTTTGATTACCGAGCACCAAAGGGAAGATTGGCTCTGAGAAAATTTCTAGCCCCATTTTGCCAGCAAAGCCAGATTCCTGATTGACAGTCTGACTAAACCAATTCCTCCTTCCTTGTGAGATTTGGAAGCTGTCCCCCAGTTTACTAAATGATTCAGGTTGCTGCCATTGTTACCTTCCCAGAAGAAGTTTCTCATTGATCTTTCAATCTCTTTGACTACCTTATCTTTCCAGAGAGATGTTTCCCATTTGCCATAACCTTTTTGACATTAATGAAGTACTGTTATTATCATTATTATTTTTTTAAAAATAAAACGTTGAGTTTATGAGGTTTGGAAGTAGGTTAGTGTGATCGGTAGTTTTGTAACTTCACTAATTGTCTAGTCTTGCTGTGTTGGGTTGAGATATCAATATGTGCCTCTTTCTGTATGTCAATATGACACCGAAGGCACATTGTCCTTTCAAATTGTCCTCTGGAATAGAAGACCCCTATATGTCAAACGTATGTTATTTAATGATCTAGATATATGGTGATATATTCCTTGACATTTAGTTTCTTCCGTAATCTCCTCTTTTTAGTAGCAATTGGGGTTCCTTCTTGTAGTGGTTAGTCCGTTGCCTGTTGCCTGTTGCCTGATTGTTGTGTCCTGTTTTATGGGAATTTATTGTATACTCTCTTATTTACTTTAAATGAAAGATGTTTCTATTACGAACAAAAATGCAGGATTGTTGGGATGGCTGGCATTGGTGAATCATTAGTACTGGTGGCTTTTTGTGGTTTATGTACGTTCTTGACTTCGATTTCACTAAGTGCTATTGCAACTAATGGTGCTATGAAGGTACATTTCTTAGGTTGATATGTTTTAGCATTTTATAGTCTATAACTTTCCAAAAACATATATTATTTGTAATGTTGTGGTTGTTTTACCTCGAGAACTTACTAATTTGTTGGTGAACTGTTAAGAGCATAAATTTTAACAAGGACGAATATAGCAGCATTTATAAGTGATAAAATATTCTGATGCACTTTGCATTCAACTAACTTTGATAATTTTAAGAAATGAAAATAATTTGTATTTTTTTTTTTCTATTTATGAGAAAGCAAGATAAGATGAAAAGAGTTATATTTCGGAGTGTTAACTTTTTTTAAGCAATTTTTTCCCTTTTTTTGGCTCGTGAGAAGTGAACTGTGATAGGGTTTAATTGACAAAGAGAGGACATTTGAGTTTTTTTTTGTGAGTTAGAATCCCTTAATAACCCTCTTTTTATAAGGATTGAATTGTTGAACTTAAGATTGATTTACTTTTGTATACGCATTGGGCAAAGATGAAAGATCGAGTTATTTTGTGAAACCTAATAAGGACCGATTGGTTTCGTAACAAAACCATTGAGGGGTCGTTTGGTTCAGAGTCTGAGTTGTGGTTGGAATCAGGAATGGGGTTGTGCTGGAATGAGGTTGAAACTTGAATCCTGATACCTTGTGTTTGGTTAAATTTGGGATTAATAATGATACCCATTCCTACGTACTCTTTGGTTTATTTAAAGTGAAGTTGGGCTTAAGTTTCATTTTGACTTGTGCATTTTTTTCAAAACATAAAGTTCTTACAAAAATTTGAATTAAAAGTGAATTTTTACAATATATCAAAACCTTCAAG
>JBBPDJ010000004.1:9040237-9053722 GCA_037974625.1 Cucumis cinereus | reverse complement strand
CTCTTTTTGTATGTTTATTTTATCAAATAAATTGTTTCGTATATTAAAGAAAAAAAGATTTTTTTAAGCACCAAATGAGCATTACTAAATACTTTTTCCTTCTAAAAGAGTAATACAATTCAATCTCCACTTACGAGTAGATGTCACCAAAGATTTTGTAATGATAATTTATCCAATTGAAATTTGTGTGCGCATGTGTGTGTGCATGTTTTTTTCTTTTTCTATTCTTCAACAGTTTCATGTAGTAATTTGTCACAAAAATGCATGTCCTATTAGTTAGTTTGGCAGTGAGAAATACCAGGTTAGGTTCCCTAGAGTATGCTTCGGTATCAACTAAGGGTTTTTTTTTTTTTTTTTTTTTTTTTGTGTTTATTTGCTTCTAGGGTGGGGGACCATATTATCTGATAGGTCGTGCCCTTGGTCCAGAGGTTGGAGTCAGCATTGGGTTATGTTTCTTCCTTGGAAATGCAGTTGCTGGTGCTCTGTAAGTAATATGATGTTTAACTTAATTTTGATGGTTTTCGATTTATGTGATTTATATTATATAAAAGACTTCAGGCTTGTAGTTGTCTAACCATTTTTTCATTGTCCAGCTGCATTTTTGTTATGTTATGTTTTTTTTTAAGTCTAAATGTGCACCACCTCTGTATATCTTAACTTCTGCCTTCTCCTGAATTTGGTGGTTCAGCTATGTGTTGGGAGCTGTAGAAACATTTTTGAATGCTGTACCAGCTGCAGGGATATTCAGAGGTAATGATGAGTCTTTGTTGTTTTAGAGTTAGACTACAGACATAGAACTTATTCGTATCTACTTAAGCCTTTTTATATTGTTATTAGTTGTGGATCTCGTTAGTTTTCATTTATAACTTGTATTTACACAACATTTTTTAGTTTCAATTTCTATTTCTATCAAGGATATATTTGTCTGGTATGTGAGGTTTTGATATAATTTTACAAATGAGGCATCATTACTCTAGTTTATTCTCATGAAGACACGGTGTCTTTTGTTTACAACGTAGTAATGCCATTTCATTTTGAAGTAATAAGCATGAGTTTTCTTGGTGGGATTGTTAGGAAGGATTGGATCGCATTCCAATTTAAAACAATTGGTCTATAACAGAAGCATATGTAGCTGTATAGTGCTGGTTAAGACAGTATTGGTAATACCAGCATTGATACCTAAAATTTATTACAAGAATCTCACCACCATCTCCTGTACATTAAAAACTTTTCATATGTAGTTTGTACTATTGTCCATTCCACAAGCAGTTATTTGTCCATTATAATTTTTTGGTGTGAATTCTAGATATTACATATTTAGTATTACTGTATTGGCAAGACACGTTTAATTAAATTCTATCAGAGATACCTTCTGCACATGTTGATCATTTTATTATTGCTATACAGAGACTGTAACAAAAGTTAATGGAACAACCGTTGAGCCAATACAAAGTCCAAGTTCACATGACTTGCAAGTTTATGGCATTATTGTGACGATTCTTCTGTGCTTCATTGTGTTTGGTGGTGTGAAAATGATTAATAGGGTTGCTCCTGCTTTCCTGATTCCAGTCTTGTTCTCAGTACTTTGCATATTTCTTGGAATTTTTCTGGCAGGAAAAAACGACCCTACAGGTGACTTCACTTTCCTTTTAATGAAAAATAATTCTTGTTAGCATACTTTTCTGAGTATGTGGGTCCTATGTACACTTGACAGTTCTTTAGGTTTTCATTCTGCATGTTGCAAACTGGCAACCTGTCATATTTCAAACACTACGTCTACACTCACCTCTAAAGTTGAATGGAGATGTGTTACAAATGGCTGCTCCTAATTGATTCTTCTGACTCTTTTCAAATATGAGTTATTGTGGATACCTAGAGTACTAGATTCACTTATGTGAAATGCAGCTTATAAGACTGTCGTGTGCGTGTGTGTTAAAAATTGGAACTTTCGGTACATGTTAATTGTTACATTACAATGCATGATACTGTAAATGTTAATTTTGATACTTGTTACTCATTCTTGATCAATATCTTTTTGGCAAGATGGGTGTTAGGCTCATATTTTGTTACAAACTTCAGTTTATTTTGGATCTATTGTCATTCTCTCCTCCTTGTGGTCGGGACGTCAGAGTGGGTTGGCCAATGCTGTGCATTTTTGCTTCTTCTTACTTGAATGATGATGTTACAAACTGCTTACTAACCTCATAAAAGGAATCTTGATTTCTACAGTTTTCACTTGTTTCACATGTATGTGCTCCATCCCTTTCATGTCTCTGACATGGTTTTCCATACTTCTGCTGTTCTGCTTGTCAGTTTGTTATGAGTCATTGAGATTGGGAAATATTTGGTCGACTTTTTCTTTACTTTTTCTAAACAAAGCGAGAAACAATACCTGGTTGACTTTTGGCAGCAAAGAAGAAAGATTTGTGTTGGACGTTTCCATATGGATTAAATTAGCATTGAATAACATTGTATGAGAACTTTGATGTAACGATGCTTAATCTATATTTAACCATTAGTGGGCCAAGGTCTTTCAACAATGCTATTGAGGTTTAGGTTTTTCGATATAATCATGATGACATGATTGAACACGAATAGTGAGGTTATTTAACTTTTCATCATTTTTATAAATGGTGTACATGAAGTGGAGGGATTTAATTGGTGCTTTTTCTTGATATGTTATGCAGAGGGTGTCACAGGCTTGAGTTTGGAATCTTTTAAAGAAAATTGGAGTTCTGATTATCAGATGACCAACAGTGCTGGAATTCCCGATCCTCTAGGAAAAGTATATTGGAATTTCAAGTAAGCGTTGGATGTTATTTTGCTATAATGTCAGACTACTTATTTGATTTTCATTACTACTACTATCATATTTTTGGCTTCTTGACTGGTTGAAGTAATGGATAACATATTTCAAGGCAACTCTTGAGGATTAATTTTCTACTTTTTCCTTTTTTCTTTTTCCTTTCTCTCTTCCTCTCTCTTACAGTGCATTGGTTGGGCTGTTTTTCCCTGCGGTGACGGGAATAATGGCTGGTTCTAATAGATCAGCTTCACTGAAGGATACTCAGCGTTCAATTCCCATTGGAACATTGGCTGCAACTTTAACAACAACTGCATTGTATCTGGTCTCTGTTTTGCTGTTTGGAGCACTGGCAACCAGAGAGAAATTGTTGACGGATAGGTAATACGTCATAGACTCATAGTACCAAGTTTGTAAATGTTGATCATTGGCAATTTTGAGACATGACTATTTGAATGGCTTATAGCTAGTGACGTACTGCATTATCCATATTCATTTATTACTATTATTTGGCAGTGAGTGATTTGGATGGGCCAAATCCTTAAGAATATGTAACAGCTAAAGCATTATGTTTTTTCCCTAGCAAGTCATTGTTAGGAATCGGATTCAAAGTTGAAGTATGAATTAACATTTTGAGCAGTTCTTAGAGAATGGGGAGGGTGGAATTTATATCGTACTTTTGAAGGCTTTGGTTGAGCAGTTCAAAATGTTTCTATACTGAACCAAAATTTCTTATGTAGGCTTCTTACTGCTACGGTTGCTTGGCCTTTCCCAGCAATTATTTATGTTGGAATTATTTTATCAACTCTTGGAGCTGCCCTTCAGAGCCTGACAGGAGCCCCTCGCTTACTAGCAGCCATAGCCAATGATGATATATTGCCTATTCTAAACTATTTTAAAGTAGCAGATGGCAGCGAGCCATACTTTGCAACACTCTTTACTGCATTTCTCTGCATCGGATGTGTGATAATTGGGAATCTTGATCTTATCACACCAACTGTAACCATGTTTTTCCTACTGTGTTATGCTGGTGTGAACTTATCCTGCTTCCTTTTGGATTTACTAGACGCTCCCAGTTGGCGTCCACGTTGGAGATTCCATCACTGGAGCCTCTCTCTTCTTGGAGCATCACTTTGTGTAGGTATGCTATACTTTGAAATATGTAGTGAGTGATTTTTTTTTTTTTAGATTCAAGTGCTTCTTATTGATAGTTTTTCTGATTTTACCTCAGAAAATTTTGCAAGTCTCGTGCGAACAATTAGCAAGTTCAGTTTCTATTTTGTTTCTTTACTTGAAATCTCAGAGTGCCTATTTGGCAAACTTACTCTACAAGTAACAATAATAATAAAATAAAGGAAATTGCCATGTTTTCCCCTCCTTTTATCTACTTGTGTACAATTGCCTATAAATTTAATGATGAATAGCAATATAATTCGTGCAACATATTTAACAAATTCTGGTACTTCTTATTAGTGATGAAAAATAAGACACTATTTTTCATTCTGACGTTTCTATTGGACACATGAATGCTTTGAAAATTTTGCATCTACTATGTTTTATGCTTAACATACAACAGTCATTAGAACCAATTATTTGCCCATCATCTCGATTCTCCTGCATGGCTCTCTCTGCCCTTCTCTCTGAATCGATTTGAGTTCTTTTTTACTCTTTTTTTTTGTTTACAGTGATAATGTTCTTGATCTCGTGGTCGTTCACGATAGTGTCTTTAGCCCTTGCAAGCCTTATATATTATTATGTGTGCCTTAGAGGTAAGGCTGGAGACTGGGGTGATGGTTTCAAGAGTGCATATTTCCAACTTGCTCTCCGTAGTCTTCGTTCACTTGGAGGTAAGCATACTACTATCACTTGCTGATAAACACTATCTTGACTATAGATTTTGGTCATTTGCTTTACGCTAGTGTTCTTGGTTTCATTTAACTTGCATTTTCATTTTAACTTGTTTTTCGTGGAGAGCCAGAGCTCAATATTTTGATTTAACTGCTTAGCTCCTCCATTGTACTGTTATTAGTTTTGTTATAGCTGTTTGTGGAATGCACTGTTGTAGATGTTTGTTACTACTGTTGTTAATATAGCAATATGTTTATATTGCAGCGAGCCAAGTCCACCCAAAGAATTGGTATCCCATTCCCTTGATATTTTGCCGGCCATGGGGAAAGCTGCCGGAAAACGTTCCCTGTCACCCTAAACTTGCAGACTTTGCAAACTGCATGAAGAAAAAAGGCCGTGGAATGTCCATATTTGTTTCCATTTTAGATGGAGATTACCATGAACGAGTTGAAGATGGAAAAGCTGCCTGCAAGCAGCTTGCTACCTATATTGATTACAAACGTTGTGAAGGTGTGGCAGAGATTGTTGTGGCTCCCACAATGTCTGAAGGTTTCCGAGGGATCGTTCAGACGATGGGTCTTGGAAATCTCAAGCCGAATATTGTAGTCATGCGATACCCTGAAATATGGCGTCGTGAAAATCTAATAGAAATTCCAGCTACTTTTGTTGGAATAATCAATGACTGCATTGATGCTAACAAGGCAGTTGTGATTGTTAAGGGTCTGGATGAATGGCCTAATGAATTTCAAAGGCAATATGGAACTATAGACTTGTACTGGATTGTGAGAGATGGTGGTCTTATGCTTCTCCTCTCTCAGCTTCTCCTTACAAAGGAGAGCTTTGAAAGCTGTAAGATTCAGGTGTTCTGCATAGCAGAGGAGGATTCTGACGCTGAGGGCCTCAAAGCCGACGTGAAAAAGTTTTTGTACGATCTACGAATGCAAGCTGAGGTGATTGTTATAACCATAAAATCATGGGACACACAAGTGGAGGGAGCGCAACAAGACGAATCGATGGAAGCCTTCACCGCGGCGCAAGGGAGGATTGCTAGTTATTTAAGTGAAATGAAGGCAATAGCAGAGAGCAGAGGAACCACACTCATGGCTGATGGCAAGCCTGTTAGTGTGAATGAGCAGCAGGTGGAGAAGTTTCTAAATACAACTCTTAAGTTGAACTCAACAATTCTGAGATACTCGAGGATGGCTGCGGTTGTGCTCGTCAGTCTCCCGCCACCTCCTGTCAACCATCCTGCATACTTCTATATGGAGTACTTGGATTTGTTGGTTGAGAATGTGCCTAGGCTGTTGATCGTAAGAGGATACCGTCGAGACGTCGTAACTTTGTTCACTTAGGTTTCAATTTCTTACTTTCTTCAGTGGTAATTCCTTGATTACTGTTCATATTGACTTTTTTCTTTCTTTCTTTTTGTTAACTTCTTCAAAAGTCTTGTAGCATTTTAGATTACAAATCATTCTTTGTACTATCCATCACTAGGTTCTTGTTTTGTATTACCACAACAGTCAGAAATTTTGAAATTAAATAGGGCATTATTGGGGTGAAATTCAACTTTGATTAGACTTTTATGGAATTAAACATTAGCCATTGAATTTGTATGTTTTGAATTTCCCACTTTCATTTCTGAAGTTTGTTGCTCTATTTTCTCGTACCATAAAGCACCAAATTCAATTTTTTTTTTTTCTACACTTTCATTTTTAAAGTCTTAAAAACTCTTTCGAGTAATTTGGGAATGATTTTTATAATCAACTCTACTCTATTATTTCACTCATTTTGTTTTTATTCCATTACTATTTTTAAAAATGAAAACAAGTAGGAAAATACCAAACTAAATTAAGTATGTAGAAATGGTGTACCATGTGAGTTGGATTTTTTTTTTTTTTTTGGTCATTTTTACAAAATTAAATAATTTTGGAATGGTTCTAATTTTTTAAATTTATTTGATCAAATATAAAAAAGAAGCCCCATAATTTAAGTAATATATATAATAATGTTAAGTGATACACACAAATTGTGAAGTTAGAAGTTGGATAATTGTAACTTCAACCGTTGATTTGAATAAAGCGTAAGCAATTTGTGGATGAGCATTTAAATGAATTTGTCCATTAGCATTTAATGAAAATAAAAGACGTGAAATAAGGAATACATATGGTAACTAATTCATTTTCATTCAGAGTTTTGGCATATTCATATAATTGCCCATCCACTGCCTTTTCCTCCTTTTTTTTTAACCCCTCTTCAAAAATTACAATTCAATTTCTTAATTTTAATTTATAACAATTTAGTTTAGTTTAGTTTTTAATCTAAACAAAATTATCATCTCAATTTTTACTTTTTATGATGTAGGTTTTGTATTACATTAAAATATTGAGTCTTTAGTTTGTCAAAAATCTCAATAAATCTTAACATAAATTTCTACCATAGGGATTAAATTATTAAATTGTTACATGGTAAAGTTCAAGACTAAATTGTTATAAAATTTAAAGTACAACATTACAAACCAAAGTTTGGAAAATAAGTTGTTGGTTTTATAAAAGTTTAGATTTGGTAATCATTTCGTCTTTTGTTTTTGTTTTTGAAAATCAAGCCAATTTTCTCTCCATATTTTACAATGATTTGCTTCCTTCTTAAGAACATTAATTTTATTTAAAATTGGAATGAAAGATTCAAAATCTGAAACTCATGAGTCATAGTTTGAGACACAATTTATTAAAATATTTTTACTATTCACATAAATAATTAATTTCAAAACCAATCAATTTCGAAAATCATAAATTGGATTTTAAAATGCTTAAAAATAACAATTATTTTAAAACAAAGCCATTTGTGAACTGCTACTACTTGTTGTTCCTTCCCAGGAAACTGCTGACACGTGTCTTATTATTATTTATAGTATATATCTCTTTAATTATTGCATAATTCTTATCCATTTTGTACATAAAAATGGAAACAAAATTGAAAAATTAATTGCAGGTTCCTATTAATGTCAGCATTATTGCCAGTGTTGATTTTCCAAAATTTGTATTATTCACTCATCTCAATGTGTCAATATTAATTTCTTTTAAGGTATGGAAATTATAACTTATTTGGGTAAAACTACATAAATGCCCCTAAAATTATGTTTAATTTATCAAAAATGTCTACAATATCATTCATTTTCAATTTTGTTGCTTCCTCCCACTTTGTTTACTACTACTACTACTAGTAATTGTCCATTTACATTATTACCCTCACATGAAGGTCATTTCCCATTTTAACTAAGCAAAAATTTATCAATAAATAAAATATCCAATTTTTACTCTTAATTTTTTGTTTAACACATTTTCCAAAAGACTCTCTTCAAATGCTTATATTTAAAATTTATTGAAAGGAAAACATTCAAATTTAAGATTTATAAAAAAAAAAAAGAAGCTAAAATTGGACTATGGAAATTTAGGTTTCGCTTGTTTCGTGATTCATTTTCATTTTTATATTTTTAGAAACAAAAAATACAAAGAAAATAATTAAAACGTGTTTTGTATACATATTTTAAAAAATGATTTCTAAAAACAACACTCGAAATATCTCATTTCCGAAAGTAATAAATTGTCGTTTTTTTGCTTTTTAGATTTTGTGTTCAGAAATTGTGAACATGAGATACATTATTGTATTTTCAAATTCACAACCAAACACAAAATTTGAGTTTTGAATCTGAATTTCAAAATTTTAAATTGGAACAAAACGATTTTTCGAATACAGTTAAAAATAAAATTTTATTTTTGTTTTTCATAAAATTCTTTATTTTCTAAAATAATTTTTCAGACCACGAACTAATTGAGATGTTAGAGACTAAAATCAAACCATTTTCAAGAGACTTGGAGTAGTATTTAAAAAATAGAAGAAAAGAAAAATAAAGTTAGACTCATTAAATTCTTCGACTAGCATTAATGGATACAAATATTAAATATAAATGCAAAATGTAATTTTGTAATATTATTATACTAATGAAAAGGATGATGTGTACTTAATAGTATGATCCTTTACATTTTGAAAAAAAATTAATGAGTTGTTGTAAATAAAATAAATTGCAAAATGTTGTGACAATGAAACACAACGAGAACACGGATATTGAATATTAAAATAAAATAACAAATAAAGAAAATAAAGAAAATAAGAAAATGAAATTTATTCAAAATTCTCCACTCAAATTCTTCCACTTTCTCCCATTTATTTGGATTTCTCTCCAATGTTTGTGTGTCTAACAAATGTTACCAAAAACCATTATTTATAGGCAATTTGGCATGCATGAGGTGACTTACATGGACACTAACCATGAGGGGATAAATGACACATGGTTAACATATGTGTTAATGAAAAAATGCCACATGACATTTTGGACACTAAGCATTTATAATGAGGCATCTATATTATTTGTAATATTTATAATACTTCTTCTTAAATGCCCATTACATATATGAAATATGCCTCATTAAAACCTTGCTAGGAAAAAACCCAATGGAAAAAAAAATCCTAGTGAAGGAAAAAGAGTACATATTTCATATAACTTAAACACTTATATCTATATATACAATTTACTCCCCCTCATGGAAACATCATGTGAGATCTTTGAGTCGTCGCATTCCAATGTTGTGCTCCAATTTTTCAAAGGTTGCGGTAGGTAATGATTTTGTAAATAAGTCTGCCAAATTATCCTTTGAATAATTTTGTTGTACTGTGATGTCGCTATTTTCTTCAAGATCATGAGTGTAGAAAAGCTTTGGTGAAATATGCTTTGTTCTATCACCTTTAATATAACCTCCTTTGATTTGAGCTATACATGGCCTGTTGTATTTGTATAGTGTCGTTGGAAGATTTTTACTAGAAGACAAGCCGCATGTTCCACGAATATGTTGAGTCATTGATCTTAGTCATATACATTCTCGACTCGCCTCGTGTAATGCAAAATTTTCAGTATGATTTGAGAAAGTGGCTGTTATGGTTTGTTTCATTGATCGTCATGATATAGCAGTTCCTCCACATGTGAATAAAACAAACCCATATCGATTGCTCCTCGGAGATAACGAAGTATATGTTTAATTCTATTCCAATGTCTTTTTGTTGGAGAAGAATTGTATCTAGCCAATAAATTTACTGAAAATGCAATATCTGGTCTTGTATTATTAGCAAGATACATAAGTGTACCAATTGCACTAAAATATGGTACTTCTGGACCAAGAAGTTCTTCATTATCATCTAGAGGACGAAATATATCTTTCTTCACATCAATTGAATGAACTTGCATTGGAATGTTTAATGGATGTGTTTTATCAATATAAAATCTTTTCAAAACTTTTTCTGTATAAGTTGATTGATGAACAAATATTCCATCTGCTAAATGTTCAATTTGCAAGTCAAGACAAAATTTTGTTTTTTTCGAGATCTTTCATCTCAAATTTTTTCTTAAGATATTCTATAGCCTTTGAAAGCTCTTTAGAAGTTCCAATTATATTTAAATCATCAACATATACAGTTATAATTGCAAATCCTGACTGTGATTTCTTTATAAAAACACATGGACATATTGGATTATTTTGATAACCTTCTTTCAACAAATATCCACTCAGACGATTGTACCACATTCGTCCTGATTGTTTCAATCCATATAGTGATCTCTGTAACTTTATTGAATACAATTCTCGAGAACTTGATTTATATGTTTCAGGTATTTTAAATCATTCTGGAACTTTCATTTAAATATCATTATCAAGAGATCCATATAAATATGTTGTGACTACATCCATAAGATGCATTTCCAAATTTTCATACACAGTCAGACCAATTAAAAATCTTAATGTGTTGCATTCACCACCGGAAAATATGTCTCCTCATAATCAATACCAAGTTTTTGTGAAAAACCATGTGCAACTAGTCTTGCTTTATAGCTTGTGATCTCATTATTTTCGTTTCTTTTCCTAAAATACTCATTTGTATCCCACAGGTTTGACACCTTCTGGTGTTTGAACTACTGGTCCAAAAACTTGACGTTTTGAAAGTGATTTTAATTCTGCCTCAATTGTTTCTTTCCATAAAGACCAATCTTTTCTCTGTCGACATTCTTCAACAGATTTTGGTTCAGGATCCTCATTTTCAGATATAATATCAAAGCAACATTATAGGCAAAAATGTTATCAACAACTACATCAGTTTTGTTCCATCTTTTTCTTACTGTGACATAGTTTATAGAAATCTCATTATTATCATCAATTGTTTTATCTTCTTCAATATTCTTGTCAGGATTCAAATTTTGAATTTCTTCAGAAACATCTGTATCCTTAATCGAGTTATTGATTTCCTTTCTTTTTCGAGGATTTTTATCTTTGGAACCTACTAGTCTACCATGGTTCTGGCGTGCTCGAGATTCATTGCTAACTAATTGTTGTGCATGAATATCAATTTTTGAAGAGACATTTGCAGCTGATATATGCGACTTAGTTACTTTCTTTGCATCTACAAATGCATCTGGTAACATATTTGTTATATTTTGATGAATTATTTTCTGAACTTCATGTTCACATTGATTTGTACGAGAATCTAAATGAGACAATAATGATACATTCCATGTAATTTCTTTTTCCAACTTATGTATTCCTCCCCCTAATGTTGGAAAATTTGTCTAATTAAAATGACAATCAACAAATCGTGCAGTAAATATATCACCCGTTAGGGGTTCAAGATATTTAATAATTGATGGAGAATCAAATCCAACATATATTCCTAGCCTCCTTTGAGGACCCATTTTACTACGTTGTGGTGGAGCTATTGGAACATACACTGCACACCCAAAAATTCTCAAATGAGAAATATTTGGCTCATAGCCATATGCTAATTGTAATGGCGAGTACTTGTGATAAGCTGCTGGCCTAATACACACAAGTGATGCAACATGTAAAATAGCATGTCCCTATACAAATGTAGGTAACTTAGCTCTTATAAGCAATGGTCTAGCAATTAATTGCAAACGCTTTATAAACGATTATGCTAAACCATTTTGTGTATGAACATGAGTTACATGATGTTCAACACTTATCCCAATTGACATACAATAATAATCAAATGTTTGGGACGTAAATTCTCCAGCATTATCAAGTCGAATGTTCTTAATTGTGTAATCAGGAAATTGTGCTTTAACTTAATTATTTGAGCAAGTAATCTTGAAAATGCAAGATTTTGACTTGATAATAAACACACGTGTGACCATCTGCTGGATGCATTTATTAAGACCATGAAATACTTAAATGATCCACTAGGTGGGTTAATAGGTCCACATATATCACCATGAATTCGTTCTAAGAATGTAGGTGATTCAATTCTCACTTTACTTGGTGATTGTCTAACTATTAATTTACCTTGAGAGCAAGCATCACATGATAATTCATTAGATTGAAGAATCTTCTGGTTCTTTAATGGGTGTCCATTGGAATTCTCAATAATTCTCATCATCATTATAGACCTTGGATGTCCTAATCTGTTATGCCAAATATCAAATATATCTGGATTCATGAACTTTAGGTTCATTGTCACATATGTTTCAATTACTCGTATATGAGTATAATATAATTTTGAAGATAAAACAGACAACTTTTCTCATATACGTTTTTCATTTGAGACAGTAGAGATAATATAAAGATATTCTATCTTATTTTTTCTATCAGTCTCAATATGATAACCATTGAAACGTATATCTTTAAAACTTAGTAGATTTCTTTTTTATTGACTAGAGAATAATGCATTTTCAATGGTTAATTTTGTTCCTCTAGGCAAAATAACATCTGATTTTCCAAAGCCTTTAATCAAATTTGCAGAACCTGATATTGTATTTACTTTTGCATTCAACATTGTCAATTTGAAAAAATATTTTTTATTTGTAAGTATTGTTGTGTGGTTGCACTGTTTGCCAGACATAGATCTTCTTCGCTTAATTTTTAATCACCCAACGTATGAAAATGCTGCATCTTTCTTCATTAAAAGAAAATAATTATATTAAGTAAAACAACACTTGAAATTTACAACGGTTAATATTAACAAAACAAAACATGAAAAATAATAAAAATAAAAACAACATTATTCTAGATGTTTTCAAAATCAAAAGAAACACTTGTTGTTCCATTAACTGTACCGATCTTCTCTTCAGGAGATTCAAAGAAATTTGTGATGGGATAAAAACTCATCGCAACAAAAGAAATACAGAATCATTCTCAATTTTATTTTGGGAAAATAAAATACCATACACTGAAAAAAAATGCAGAAACTATTTACTGAATTAAATAGGCTAAGCATGCTTTTTAGATAAAAAATTACAGAGGAAAAATCAACTTACTTTAGATTGCAGTCTCAGAATTCTACAAAACTTCAAATTGTAGCCACCACCAGTTGGAGTCTCTCCTATCTCTGAGTAATTAAGGTTTGGCTTGTGGGAACCAATTTGAATTTTTCTGTGGAAATTTTGGAAAAAAAAAAGAAGAGAGATTTTTTTTTCTTCTACAGACTCTCTACAATTTCTAAGCCAGAAAAATCACTTACGCAGAACCGTTCTACTACTCCATTTCTTCAGGATGAAGAATTAGAGGGATATTTGGAAAAACGTGGAATCATCCCACGTTTCAAAAAAAAAAAAAAAAAACTCCCACAAGGGAGTTATTTAATTTTAATTAAATTAAAATTAAAATAAATTAATATTAATTAACAAATTAATTAAATTAAATTAATATTAATTAAATCATATTTAATTAATATTTCATTTAAATCATATTTAAATGAATATCTCTCATATAACCTATAGT
>JBBPDJ010000004.1:9017242-9030284 GCA_037974625.1 Cucumis cinereus | reverse complement strand
ATCACAAGTACTCGCCATTACAATTAGCATATGGCCATGAGCCAAATATTTCTCATTTGAGATTTTTTGGGTGTGCAGTGTATGTACCAATAGCTCCACCATAACGCAGTAAAATGGGTTCTCAAAGAGGCTAGGAATATATGTTGGATTTGATTCTCCATCAATTATTAAAAAATTTGAACTCCTGACGAGTGATATATTTACTGCACGATTTGCTGATTGTCATTTTAATGAGAAGAATTTTCCAACATTAGGGGGAGGAATACAGAAGTTGGAAAAAGAAATTACATGGAAAACATCATTATTGTCTCATTTAGATCCACGTACAGATCAATGTGAACATGAAGTTCAGTAAATAATTCATTTGCAAAATATAGCAAATATGTTACCAGATGCATTTGCAGATGCAAAGAAAGTAACTAAGTCGCATATACTAGCTGCAAATGTCTCATAAAAAATTGATATTCCAACACAACAAGTAGTTATCAATGAATCTTGAGCACGCCAGAAGCGTGGTAGACCAATAGGTTTCAAAGATAAAAATTCTCGAAAAAGAAAGGAAATCAATAACTGGATCAAGGATACAGATGTTTCAGAAGAAACTCAAATTTTAAATTTTAACAAGAATATTGAAGAAGCTAAAACAATTAAGGATAATAATGAGATTTCGATAAACTATGTCACAAAAAGAATTAGATGGAACTGAACTGGTGTAGTTCTTGATAATATTTTTTCCTATAATGTTGCTCTTGATATTATATCTGAAAATGAGGATTCTGAACCAAAATTTGTTGACGCATGTCGACAGAGAAAAGATTGGTCTTTATAGAAAGAAACAATTGAGGCAGAATTAAAATCACTTTCAAAACGTCAAGTTTTTGGATAAGTAGTTCAAACACAAGAAGGTGTCAAACCTGTGGGATACAAATGGGTATTTGTGAGGAAAAAAAATGAAAATAATGAGATTACAATATATAAAGCAAGACTAGTTGCACAAGGTTTTTCATAAAGACCTGATATTGATTATGAGGAGACATTTTCTCTGGTGGTGGATGCAATCACATTAAGATTTTTAATTGGTCTGACTGTGTATGAAAATCTAGACATGCATCTTATGGATGTAGTCACATCATATTTATATGGATCTCTTGATAATGATATTTATATGAAAGTTCCAGAAGGATTTCAAATACCAGAAACATATAAATCAAGTTCCTGAGAACTATATTCAATAAAGTTACAGAGATCACTATATGAATTGAAACAATCAGGACGAATGTGGTACAATCGCTTGAGTGGATATTTGTTGAAAGAAGGATATCAAAATAATCCAATATATCCATGTGTTTTTATAAAGAAATCACAGTCAGGATTTGCAATTATAACTGTATATGTTGATGATTTAAATATAATTGGAACTTCTGAATAGCTTTCAAAGGCTATGGAAAATCATAAGAAAGATTTCGAGATGAAAGATCTCGGAAAAACAAAACTTTGCCTTGGCTTGGAAACTGAACATTTAGAAGATAGAATATTTGTTCATCAATCAACTTATACAGAAAAATTTCTGAAAAGATTTTATATGGATAAAGCACATTCATTAAACATTCCAATGCAAGTTCGTTTACTAGATGTGAAGAAAGATATATTTCAACCTCAAGATGATAATGAAAAACTTCTTGGTCCAGAAGTACCATATTTTAGTATAATTGGTGTATTTATGTATCTTGCTAATTATACAACACTAGATATTTCATTTTCAGTAAATTTATTGGCTAGATACAGTTCTTCTCCAACAAAAAGACATTGGAATGGAATCAAACATATACTTCGTTATCTCCGAGGAACAATCGATATGAGTTTGTTTTATTCAAATAAATCAAATTTTGACTTAGTTGGTTTTGCAGATTCAAGATATTTATCTGATCCACATAAAGCTAGATCTCAAAAAGGTTATTTATTCACATGTGGAGGAACTGTTATATCATGACGATCAGCGAAATAGACCATAACAGCCACTTCCTCAAATCATGTTGAAATTCTTGCATTACACGAGGCGAGTCGAAAATGTATATGGCTAAGATCAATGACTCAGGACATTCGTGGAACATGCGGGCTTGTCTTCTAGTGAAAATCTTCCAACGACACTATACGAAGACAACACAACATGTATAGCTCAAATCAAAGGAGGTTATATTAAAGCTGATAGAACAAAACATATTTCACCAAAGCTTTCTACACTCATGATCTTGAAGAAAATGACGATATCACAGTACAACAAATTTATTCAAAGGACAATCTGGCAGGCTTATTTACAAAATCATTACCTACCGCAACTTTTGAAAAATTGTCGCACAACATTGGAATGCGGCAACTAAAAAATCTCACGTGATGTTTCCATAACGGAGAGTAAATTGTATATATGTAAGTGTCTAAGTTATATGAAATATGTACTCTTTTTCCTTCACTAGGAATTTTTTTCCATTGGGCTTTTTCCTAGTAAGGTTTTAATGTGGCATATTTCATATATATAATGGACAGCTAAGGGGGAGTATTATAAATATTACAAATAACATAGATGCCCCATTATAATGTTTACTGTCCAAAATGTCATGTGACATTTCTTCATTAACACATATGTTAACCATGTGTCATCTATTCCCTCATGGTTAATTTATTTTAATATTATTTTTTCGATATCTGCGTTACCGTTGTGCTTCATTTTCACAACAAAAACTTAATTATTAAAGGATCATTTGATAGACACTCTTCCCTAAAGATTTCTTATTTAATTTTTTATTTATGAAAATTTTGTTAGTTTTCTCCTACTCTTATTTTAACGTTTTTTTAGTCAAATTTAAAAAGTCTTTTTTTTTTATTTATTTTAGTTTTCAAATCATTGTTTGAATTTTGAAAACATAAAACCATTATTAAGCAAAGTAGTAGTTTTTAGCTTTTGAAAATTAAGTTTATAATCATTAGTTGTATTTATAATATTAAACTTCAGTCAACATATCTATTTTTTTTATTTATGTTATAAAAATATCTACGAACCACAAAACATAACCAACAAAATGTCACTTAATATAAATAATAGACCTATTTAACTTATTTAAAAGTTGTAAAATATTTATTGTCAACTATCTGTCGTCGATATTTATCAATATTTTTATTGACATAATCTTAAAATTAAGATTTCTTTTATTTATTTATTTTGGTCGACATCAACATTTAAAATTTTACTTTTACAATTTTACCCTTTTAAGTTTCTATATTTTGTTCGTCCACTTTCCATCTATGCAAACCTAGTCAAGGTTTTTTTTTAAGTAGGTTTCTAAAAAACTGTTTTTTTAATAATAGAGTTTATCTAGAGTTAGAAATGCTGTTTTTTTAAAAAGGTAAAAACATTAATTCAGAAATTGAACGTTGAACAAATAAAAATTAAAAAAAAAAAACTCAAAACTAAAAAGAAAATCATTATTTTTTTTTTGTGAAATTTCAATTTAAAAAAAAAAAAGGATTTTGATTGGACGACATTATTTATTAATGAATCTAAAAAAGTCAATAGTAGAAGGCGATTAGGAAGGCAGAGAATCCGAATCAGAGTGATTTGGAGTAACGACGTGTCGTATATTCTCTTTAACCGCTTTAGTAAAACCCTGAATCTTCGCTAATTTTCCCTTAATGATTTGATTAAAATTTAGTAACCACAGCTTGATACCAACATAATTGGATCCTTCATTTAACCTACACACGTCAGTTCCCTCTCAAATTCCACACTCCCAAAAACCACTACTCTACCGCCTCTCACCGGTCGTTTCTTCTTTCTTTTTTCGGTCTCTTCCTTTATATATCATTTTCCTTCTCTTCTTCTTTCCCGCCTTCTCTTTAAGGAATCTCTCCCTCTCTCTCTCACCATTCTCCGTTCCCCTGACTTCTCTCACCTCTCCCCGTCCTCCGGTGACTTTTCATTTTCTCTCTCTCTCTCTGAATCCGTAGTAGAGTTGTTTCCTTCTACTTGATTTTGTTTTTTCATGTTTGAAACTGTTGAATTACTGTGTAATGGCGATGGTGATTCCGTTTTTTTGTTCTGTGTTCTTTTGTTTTGCTCTGTTCCTTTTTTGAACGCAGTGTGAGTTTAATTTTTTCATGTTCTGTTTTGCGTCTTTCTGGCCCATTTTTAATTTTGAAAGTCCTGTATCTTCGTTAAACCGAACTTGTATTGGTTTTCGTGTCTTTCAGGTGATGCTGTTTTTTAGGTTTGAATTTGATTTTGATTAGGTTACGATTTTGTTTTGGTTCCTGAATGTTCGTTGATTTTGATTCTCTCCTACTAAATGAATCTGAATCGATTCTCTCTTCGTTTCAGATCATGTACTTCTATGAATCGGCGTTTTCCAAATTATAGGAATCCTTTCCAAGTAGTTGAACTCAAATGGATTGGTGTTGAAATTGGAGTTTACACTTTAAAGAAACTAAAATCGATTCGTGTAGTTTTTTTCTTTTTAACATTTTGATCGTTTTCTAAAAGACAAACTATGCCGCAAATTACAGGTCCAAAAATGAGATTTAGACTTAAATCATTATTTATTATAGGTAGACTGATTTATTTCTTGAAAATCATCAAACACATGAAAGGATGGATCGAAAATGGAGATTACTTGTTTCTCACTCGATTTGGGAGAATTTCGATTTCTGAAATCTTTTTTTTTTTCTCATTCAGTGTGAAATCGGAATGGGACTATCAAACAGTGATGGAGAAGGGATCAGAAGGAGATCCTGTGGTTGTGCAAAGGAAGATTTTCTTCCAGAGGAATCGTTTCAGAGTTGGGGAAATTATGCAAACGCACTGAAGGCGACGCCGTACCGGCTTATGGACCGACTAGTGGCCCGGTCGGCCGAGCAAACCGAGCTTGTCGAGATGAAGGCTCGAAGCGAGCACGAGATGAAGAAGAACCTCACGTGGTGGGATCTCATTTGGTTCGGTGTTGGCGCCGTTATCGGCGCCGGAATATTTGTCCTCACCGGTCTCGAGACTAGGGAACACGCTGGCCCCGCCGTCGTCTTGTCTTACGTCGTCTCCGGCGTCTCCGCCATGCTTTCCGTCTTCTGTTACACTGAGTTTGCCGTCGAGATTCCGGCCGCCGGTACGTTCTTCTTTTCACACCTCACCCCCATAGCTTTCATATCATTAATTTTATTTAAATCTCTTGAAATTTCTTTAATTTATGAATAATATGATAATAAATATAGCGCTGGAAAAATATACACTAGATGAAGGTCTTGGCCCATTCTTTTTTTATTAAACTCAATTTTTTTCTAAAAAAAACTATATTTAAGTTGTATTATTTAAACTGAAGAAAAATATTTTTTTAAAACAGAACATTAATAATAAGTCGAAGGAATTGTGCCTCGAGTCAATTTTCAATTTAATTTAAAGAATTATTAGTTAATTTTCAAATGATATTAATTCGAATAGAAAAATTATTTTAAATAACAAAACTTCAAAAGTAGTCCTAAATAGATCTATAATACTTTTATCATATTGCATTTTGGCCGGGTTTAATATCCACAATTTTACTTTAAAATAAGAAAAAACACCTTGTAATTCTTGAATTTTTGGCCCATATTTTTGGTTTTAAGGGATTAATTTTTCTCAAGTATATAGAACATGGAAACAAAATGTTTTGACTTTTTAAAAATAGAAACTATAATTTAGGGATTAAAAATATTATTTTGTTTGAAATTATTATGATTGAGTATTTTTTTGTTAATTATTTTTGATATGGACTAATCACTTTGATGATTACTACTATTACTATTATTTCTTGAAGAATTAGAATTAGTATAATCAACGTCTACATTATACATAATAGTCAAAGCTTCAGTCTTGGAACAAGTGAAATATGGTCAAAGATGATTGAATTGAATGCGATGGGTGTTATTTAGAAAAGAAAAGGATGGCGGTTTCATTTCAGTCTAGGTTTTGTTTATTTGTGTTTATCTACTGTTAATTATTATTATTTGAACTCGTCCACTCTTATTTAATAAATTTTTAAATTTCATGAATTTATCTCGTAATTTTATGTATTAGATATAAAATTCAAAACAATAAGTTTCATTTCTAAAATTTAGCTAAAGTTTTAACTTTTGAATTTAAAGAGAGTTAAAATATTCGAAGAAATGATTGTAATAAACTTAATTTTTAAAAAAAGAAAACTAAAATGAAGACCCATCCTGATAATCAATTTTTTCTTTTGTTTTGTCTTTGAAAATCAAGTCCAAAGACACACTTCCACCAACTTTGTTCTGTTTTCTAGATTCTACCATGGTTTGTTAAATAACCAAAAGCTTTTAAAAATTGTTTTTGGTCTTAGGCTTTTTAAATACATATAAGAAAACTTTTATCTTTTAAAATAATTATCAATGTTTAAGATTATAAGAACAATGTCAGTCTAAAATTCAGACCATCTATCTTATCTAAAAATTAATTTGCTAGATATCAAGGAGAAATATTATATAATAATAACAAGGTTGAAAACTCTCGTGTGCCCCAGTTTTTTTTAATAAAGTCGGTTTATTTATTTATTTTGGCAGAAATAATGACATGGTAGTGATATTATATAGGAAGTTTTATAATGAGATTTTAAATCCAAACATACAACAAAATAGTGCATTCTCAATAATACCTCGAGTGTTAATTAGGCAATGGTCATTTTCAATAAATAAATAAAAGTATAGTTATCAATTAGTGTATTTCAACTCTTTTAATTCAATTGTATACTAATATAAATTTGTGATGACAACTTTTTAACTTTATGTATCCCATTTTTCTTCTATTTATTTATTTATTATTATTAGTGTTTAAATCACATTTCAACTGCGAGTTTAAATCATAAAACTTTATGTCAGTTATTTATATAGCTTTGAAGTAACCATACATTATTCTAAAAAGGCATACTTTTTTCTATTAATCCAATATATATTTTAAAATTATTTTCTATAAATTAAATGACAAATGATTTTTTTTATTTATTTTTTATTTTTTTAATCGAAAGCAATCCTTTAAATCTCTCTTCAAAATAGTTTCGTGATATTAAACGTTCATGTTGGCAATTTAATTGAACGTATCAATTATACTAGTTTTTCAATAATTATTGGATCATTTTCTTTTAGGTGGATCATTTGCCTACCTAAGGGTAGAACTAGGAGATTTCGTGGCATTTATTGCTGCGGGTAACATCCTCCTCGAATATGTTATCGGTAGCGCAGCCGTAGCCCGTTCATGGACCTCATATTTTGCCACCCTCTGCAACCACCACCCGAATGATTTTCGCATCCACGTTCCTGCTTTTGCTCAGGACTACAACCAACTCGACCCCATTGCCATCGTTGTCATCATTGTCATTTGCATCTTTGCAGTCATGAGCACCAAAGGCTCCTCCCGCTTTAACTACATTGCATCCATTTTACATGTGGTTGTCATCGTCTTCATCATCATCGCTGGACTGACCAAAGCCAACCCCAAAAACTTTACTCCCTTCGCCCCCTTTGGCCCTCGTGGCATCTTCGTAGCTTCTGCTGTCTTGTTCTTTGCATACGTTGGATTCGATGCAGTTGCGACATTAGCAGAGGAGACTAAGAACCCGGGGAAGGATATCCCCATTGGTCTTGTGGGATCCATGGTGATTACTACTTCTGTGTATTGCATTCTTGCGGTTACACTCTGCCTCATGCAACCGTACCAACAGATCGATGAAGATGCACCCTTTTCTGTGGCTTTTGAGGCTGTTGGATGGAGCTGGGCTAAGTACATTGTCGCTGCTGGTGCTATTAAAGGCATGACCACCGTGTTGTTGGTCAGTGCAGTTGGGCAAGCACGATATCTCACACACATTGCGAGGACCCACATGGTCTCCCCCTGGTTCGCAAAAGTCGATGAAAGAACTGGTATGTTTGCTAACCATTTTATTTTCAAATAACTCTTTAATAATTCCCAATCGATTAATGTTTTAACTTACATTTGAATGTGCCATATATAAAAATTATTTTTCAATATGATTTTGAATACAGTGCTAAAATTTGCATATCATGTTAGTAATCTGAATGCTTAATTTCTTGAACAGGCACTCCAGTGAACGCAACAGCATCAATGATGGCTGCAACAGCAGTAATCGCCTTCTTCACAAGTCTAGGGATCCTTTCAAACCTTCTCTCAATCTCCACTCTCTTCATCTTCATGATAGTAGCTGTAAGCCTCATCGTGCGGCGCTACTATGTCAGTGGCGAAACAACGCCATTGAACAGAAACAAGCTTATAATCTGTCTTATTCTGATCATAGGATCTTCAATTGGAACCGCTGCATATTGGGGCTCAAGCAAAGGTTGGATCGGGTTTGCAGTGACCCTTCCCATATGGTTCCTCTCAACTCTAGCCCTATGGCTAAGCGTCCCACAGGCGAAGAAGCCACGCGTGTGGGGTGTGCCATTGGTCCCATGGCTGCCTTCAATATCCATTGCCATTAACATTTTCCTTCTTGGGTCCATTGATAAAGCTTCATTTGAAAGGTTTGGGATATGGACTGGAGTTCTGTTGGTTTACTATTTATTGTTTGGGTTGCATGCTTCTTATGATACTGCCATGGAGTTGAAGACCCAAGCAGTAGAAAGTAACAGCAGTGTGTGAAGATTTGATTGGGATGATGATGATGATGATGAAGGAATTGGAATTGGAATTAGGAAAGGGATCAGTTTGTAGTTAGTTTGAATGAATTATTGGTTGTGTTTAGTGATGATTATTAATGTGTTGTTGTTGATTAGGGATTTTGTGGTTAACCACAAATCCATGTGTAAATGTGACTTTAGTGTCATTATTCAAAGTGGTAGTGTGTGGTAGATGTAAGAACATCTTTTACTTCTTTATTGTAACAGGAAATAGGAATGGAATTTTATTTCTATTATTTTTATTTTTTATTTTTAAGTTCGGGATTTGTATCTTCCATATGGGGTTGAAGATATATATCTAAATTATTTAAGTTATGGTTGTCTCTTTTTGTCATATAGTTAAAAAGAAAAAGAAAAATGACTAATAGGATAATATAGGGATGTTTTATTGAAATAAGGTGGTTGGGAAAACAATTTAGGCATTTAGTGTTGTTTTGAAAATAATTAGAGAAGTAGGGTTGATTGGGATAGGGCCGGGGTTGAAAATCGAAGGAAGAAAGAGGTCCGATCTCGAAGACCGGACCTCCAAAATTTTATGTATATTTATATATTTTTTTTAACTAAGAGAAGACCGGACCTCCAAAAAAAACATATTTATTTATTTATTTTAAATAGGGAGCTCCGGTCTTCAAAATCGGACCTCCAAAGTTTTTAATTAATTTTTTTTTTAAAAAAGGACCGGACCTCCAACATTTACTCTCTGCAAAACAGCTGCAGAGCTCCGAACCCCTCTGGTCAACAGCTATAGTCGCCGGCAGCATCGGTCAGTGAGTCGTCCCGTCCGTCGTCAGAGACCCGTCCCGTTGTCGTGTCTACCTTGCTCCCGTCGGCAGACCCGTGAGCGTAGGTAAACCAGAAGGGCGGGTCTAAGACCCGCTCTTCACCCTTTTAAACCCTCCTCTCCTTTCCTTCTCCCTCACTTCCTCAAGCCTTCTCACTTCCTTATTCTTCCTTTTCTCCCTCACAAAATCGAGATCTTCTATTTCTTCACTTCCTTCCACTTTTATTTAATTTAATTGAGAGAGAAGGTAATAGGTATGTTATTTAGAATTTAATTTTTTAATTAAAGATTTTATGTATGATTAATATTAATGTACTCATAATTTTTTTTTGTAGGTTTGTTGGTTTGAATTAATATAAAAAACAAAGAAATTATTGTCCATTTGAGGATATTCTTCAATTTGTAAGTTTTTTTTTTATTTTAATTTTGTGTGTTGATTTGGTTATGACTATCTCTTAGGACTATTTTTGTTTGGAATTAATGAATTTGGTGAGATCTTTATTGAATTTTAGTGAATGTACTCAAAGACGAATACCATAAATTACTATATTTATTTAAATCTAAAGTTTAATTCGATGAAATTAAAAGTTCTAAGAAAATTTAGACTACTTTTATAAAATTAAGACAAGAACTCGCATTGACAACGTGACTCAAAATTAGTTAATGCATTTTTACTTCCTCAAAGTATTCCGAGTCTTGAACTCCCTAACCCAAATGAATGAATTAATATTCTAAAAGAAATACATAAAAATTGAAATTTTATGACAAAACTATTGGTATTAACAACCTTTTTTTCAAAAGGTATCTATATACATTTTTTTCCGTATACTTATGAATCAAATCTATAGTTTTTATCAATATTGTTTAAAAAAAAAAACAGAAATATTTTTTTCATATGCCTAAGTTAGTATTTAATAGATTCTTTAAGTTTTTTTTTAAATAAAAAAAACTGATTGTTAAGCTTTACTCTAAAAACAAAGATCCTTAAGCTTTAAAAAAATGTATTTGTGTTTAATTTTATTTTTTATTTTCTCTTTTTAAAAAATACATTCTTGATAAAAAAAATTTAAACTTGGTTTGTAAAAATATTAATAGAAAGTGAATTACTATCATAAAAATTATAGGTAGAAGTGATGTTTATAAATTTAATTTTAAAAACTTAATGGTTATAAAGCTTATAATTTTGTGTACCACAATTGAATTAGGTAAATAATACCTACAATATATAATAATAAGGTAAACAGAAAAAAAAGAAAATTATTTAAGTTTAGGGATACATTGTAAAAATATGTAGAGAGAAAATTATTTAAAAAATTATTAAGTTAATCTTATAATTTTTTTTTGGATGATTTTTATATTGTGTTAGATTGTATGTGTTATTATTAAGTTTAAGGATTTTGTGTAAATTTGAAAGTTTAATGAGAATGATTTTTATATTGTGTTAGATTGTATGAGTTATTTTTAAGTTTAGGGATTTATTGTAAAATTGAAAGTTTAATGAGATAACTATAATGTAAAGTGAAAGTTTAAAAATCTAATCTTAAATTTAATATTTTAGAATGAAATACATGAAAGGTCATATAATTGATGGTGTTGATGATACAAGTAATCTCCATCTTAAATAATTGTCCTGTGAGATTAGTACATATTAAATTTTTATATATAAAAATACTAAATTATTAAAATCTTGGTCACCTTATGATATTATTTTTATTTTCCTCCTTTAGAACATGGCAAACAAAATATTGGGATTTATGTTGTTTGCAAATGGTCATATAATTGATGGTGTTGATGGGGTCGATTATGATCAACCAGCATGTGGAGGTTTTAGCATAAGCGTGAACAGTGGATTTGTATTTGAACAATTCACTGAAATTGTAGGGTCATCACTTGGTATAGATATGCGCATACATCAGATAGAAATTATATATCGACATCCTAACCTAACACCATCAGGAGATCTAAGATTTATGCGGTTCCCTATTCCTAATGAACAAGCTATGCAAACAATGTTTTCAATCGCAATGCCGATCCCAAACATGGTGCATCTATATGTCAATGTGAATAGGGGGGCTTGGACATAAACCTGAATTCTGAACCGTTCAGTCAGTTTGAAGACCAAACTCAGTTTAATGACCCTAACTCAGAACCAGTTACATCGCCAATATACGATGAAGAAATGGTTGCTAACAATGATTATAAGGACTTTCGAACAGAAACGATGATGAGTTTGAAGAATTTGACTTTGATGGTCGTGAATATGAATTGTCATCAAATACATTCACTGAGTTAGATATGGATGTAATAGACAGTATTCGTGAGCACGACCCAATTGGAGCTCCCGTGGTTGTTGATAGTACGGAATTGTACAAGAGAATGATTTGTCAATATAAAGAAACACTTCAACATATGGTCAAATGTTTTGCTATTAAGAATCATGCACCATATGAGGTAGTCGAATCAACAACCCTTATTTGAGCAGTTCGCTGTAAAAAGTAGGAAGAAGGCTGCAGGTGGAGACTTCGTGCAGTAAAGAAAAAATCACATGGTCTGTTCGAGATTACTAAATTACCTGAGCAACACACATGTTTTTATTCAGAACTCAGCCAAAGTCATGTTCAGTTGGATTCGTCAATGATGGCTTGAGAGTTTTGTGATGTCGTAAAAGAAAAACCGTCGATCTGTGTGCCACAATTACAGTTCGACATCAAAACAAAATTTGGATATCATGTTCCTTATCAAAGGGCGTGGGATGGAAAAAGAAAGGTGTTAGTTAAAGTGTTCGGTGACTGAGACAAATCATATAAATTGCTGCCCACGTGGCTGTATATGGTGAAACATACTCATCCTGGAACAAGCGTGGAATGGAGAGTACAAAACACAGAAATTGAAGGACATGTTATCCTCACTTCTGTATTTTGGGCTTTTGGGCCATGTATAGAAGCCTTCAGTAGATGTCGACCACTTATTCAAATCGACTGCACTCATTTATATGGCAAATATCGAGGTAAGTTGCTTATAGCTATATCTGTAGACTCGAGTGGACATCTTCTTCCACTTGCATTTGCAGTTGTAGAGGAGGAGTCTGCAGATTCGTGGGGATGGTTTTTGAAACATCTTAAACAAATTGTTCCACACGATGAGGTATGTTTGGTGTCAGACCGACATAAGGGCATTATATCGGCAGTAAAAAATCTAGATAATAGTTGGACAGGACCTAAATGTCATCATAGATTTCGCTTACGGCATATCGTCAACAACATTAATAAAAAAATATAAATTTACAACATTGAAAAACTATGTATATCGTGCCGGAAGTCAATTCCAAGTTCGAAAATTTAATAAAGCAATCGAGGACATTAAGCGAATTATCAACAATTGTTTGAGGTTTTTTGACGAAATTGAGTTGGAGCAGTGGACCCAAGCACATGATGGAGGATTTAGGTACGGTTGGATGACGACAAATCTATCAGAGTGCATGAATGGAGTCCTGAAAGGTGCTCGAATGTTGCCCATAAATGCTCTTGCTCAAGCAAC
>JBBPDJ010000004.1:8965989-8980143 GCA_037974625.1 Cucumis cinereus | reverse complement strand
AACTAGTATTTTAATCTTGAATTCAATTATTGGAAAATTACAACTTTTTTATCAAATTATATTTCAGGAATAAAAAAAATCTAGATATGTTTTTTCCCAACATTTTTATTTTTAAATGCAAAAAATAATTATAGGTCTTCGAGCCAGTTAAATTGACCAACGGAAAAAATGAAAAAAAAATGTTATTAAACTAAAATAGAGATTTCTACCCATATAGCCTAAATAAATATACTTAACTATATATATATATATATATATATATGAAGAAAACATTAGTTTAAAACAAAAAAAAAGAGAAAAAGATAGTTTTAAAAATATAACCTAATAATAATAATAATTTAGAAAAACCTCCAAAAGAAAAAAAAAAAGAAAATATATTTTAAAAAATAAAAATATAATTAAACTAAGTAGCTAACTTAGAAAAAAGTCTTTCTAAAATTTATTTTTATTTAAACATTTTTATAAAAAAAATTAAAATAAAAAAACACAAATGAGTTTCAATTTTTTTTTAAAAAAGTACTTGTACATACAAGTTTATTTGATTTGTTATATATCTTTAAAATATTTTTATTAAAATTTTTCAAGGTTGATCGTTGGTGACCGGAGGTTGGTTGGCAGTAGTCGTCGGTCGGAAGTTTGTCGGTGGAGTCACCAGAGGTGGTGGTCGGTGATTGGTTGACGACGATCACCGGTGGTGGTGGTTGGAGATTGACCGACGACAATCACCGGAGGTGGTGGTCGTAGATTGACCAACGACGATCACCGGAGGTGGTGGTTGGAGATTGGCTGGCGACGATCACCAGAGATGGTGTCCGAAAGTTGGTGAACGAACTTTCCAACCCCTTGAAACAAATACTCCTAGGGTTGAAGAATAGTAAAAACATGTGGGTTATTTTAATCCTAATCCTAATCCCTAACTAAAATAATCTTTGCCACAAACATGGAGGGAACTATTATAGCCCACTCCACTCCACCCCACTTCATGCTCCAAACACACCCTTGATATGCTCATTAAATTGCATTTTGTTCAAATTCAACCATTATAAGGTGAATGATCCATAAACCATCAACTTTAGAGATGACAATGAACGACTTACTAATCCATTAAACTATACTATCTAAATTCGATATAATAAAGAAAAATGAGATAGAAAATAAAAGGAAAAGATATAAAATTGAAGTTTAGGATTAGAAGAGTTAATTATATTTTTGTGAGGGAAATGGGGGAAAAAGAAAGAAATAATAATAATGATTAAAAAGAAAAAGAAAATGATGGTATTGTCTCCATATTGTGTGTGGTTTTTGTGGTAGGGAAATGAATGAAGCACTACCTTAAAACAAAGCAAATGATTGCATTGTCCCATTTCCATGTCTTCACGCCTCTCATACATTCTCTCCCTAAAACATATATACACCCTCCATCTCATCCCCATGCATCATCATCATCATCATCATCATCATCATCATCCATACCTTTCAATTTTCTCTCTCCTTCTAACCACGATGTGTTGTGTCAATTCACAAAATTATTCAATATTTCGGTCATTTATTTAAATTTTAAATTTGTATGCCTCGTAATAACTACCGGATATTAATTCAAAATATGTGTGCATTTTGTCTCATACGACTAAAGAAAACAATGGACAATTATCTAGCGCATTGTAACCGTCGGAGAAAGGTAGGAAAAAGAATGAAATTTTTAGCCCTAAAAAAGAAAAAAAACATTAATGCAATAAAAAAAGAAGATACGACATGTTTTTCAAGCGAGGTTGTCTTCTGTCAAACCAACAGTCTTCTACTTCTAGTCGGTTACTTTATGGCAGGCTACTCCATTCCCTAGCCTTGCTTGCACGTCTACGCTTTAATCGTGCAAGTAATAACAGTCGAAAACACCATTTCCTTATTTATATCAATATTTCAAACTTCTCATAAAAAGAAAGTAAATCAATACAAAAGATGAAAACAACGAATCACTGTCGAAGCAAACCCTCATATCTAATATGGATTGTATAAATCACAAGCTTTAAATTCTCATTTATACATCAACCAATATAAAATTAATGAACAATTGTACATTAATTTCAATCTCTTCAAATAATTTCTAAAAGAGCAAGAAAATAAAAGTCATTCGAAATAGCCGTTTTTTTGTACAACAACACACCATAAAAAACATTTTTTCTAAATTATCTCTAAACGACAACGATGCAGAACTGTCAACCACATTATTCCGACCCTTGCTTAATAATTTCTCATGGAGTAAAACAAGTAAGGGAAAGAGAAAAACAAGGTGTACAAAAGGGTGTCTTTCTTGCAAGAGAGATAAACGCAAAGCCAAAAAGCCCTCTTCATAGTCATCAATAAAAACCCCTCTGCCACATTTTTCTTTCCATTTCAAATATATATATATATATATATATATATATATATTAACAAAGAAAAAAAGACATTTTTTTTTTGTTCATTTATCATCAGCCACATTCCTGTCTGTCTGTCCTAAACCTGAGCCTCTGCTCCCAATTTACTCCCTCCATTTTTCCCCCTCTTCTCTCTGTTTTCTTCCTGATTTTTCACATCACAGTTTGGGAAAAGCTTCCCCTGTTTTCTCTCTTTTGAAACTCAAAACTAAAGAGAACAGAAAAAAGAAAAAAGAAAAGTTGAATTGAAGGATTAGCCCATCTGCCCTTTCATTTGCCATTACCTGTTTGTTTGTTTGTACTACTTTTCTCTGTCATGTACAAACCCACAAACACAAAAACACAAATTCCCTCTTCCCCTCAAACCTTTTTTCCGTGGGTTGATTTGATTTCTCTCTCTCACCCTTCTCTTAGAAATCCTCGAGATTGGTGTCTTTGATTAAGACTTCCATCACCTCCCTCTTCCTCTTCTTCTCATTCTTCTCTCCATTTTTGGGTTTCTTTTAAGCAGTAACACAGAGTAACGTTAGTATCTGATGGAGAGAGGAGGCTCTCTTGGTGAGAGCCTGCCTGAGAACAACAAAAACAACAACAAACAGCATCATCATCAAACCAACAAAGACGAAGAACAAGAAGAACCCACCACTCAAAATCACTTTTGCTAAAAATTTTAGATACCCATTTCCATTTCACTCCCAAAAAGACTGTGGAATAAAGCAAACGAGGATTTTGTTGATTAGAGCAACAGAAAGTACTTTCTGGGTCGGCTTTTCTTTTCTGATTCTGAGTTGCTGTGAGGCATTTTCTTTTCTTTTCTTGTTTTATGGCTCTTGTCATGCATAGAGATTCCTTGAATAAGCAGATGGATACAAGCAAGTATGTGAGATATACGCCTGAACAAGTCGATGCATTAGAAAGGGTTTATGCAGAATGTCCAAAACCCAGTTCGTTGAGGAGGCAACAGCTCATTCGGGAGTGTCCCATTCTCTCTAATATTGAGCCTAAGCAGATCAAAGTTTGGTTCCAAAATCGCAGGTAAATGGCTTAAGCTTAACTAAGGGAATTTTGGCGGTGGAATTTCTATTCTTCCTCTTCTTTGACACTATCAAGCTAATGGTTCTTGAGAGTACGCATGTCATTTGAAGAAGTAAAAGTAGCACTGGAAGGATTTTGTGGCATTCATTTAAGTTTGTTCATGTTTTTCTTGTCTTCTCTGTTTTCATTGCATATTTTCCCTCCATTTTCCTGAAAAAATTGAAACTGAATCAATTAGATATGATAAATTATATATTGGTTTAGCTTTGCAGGGAATTGTTCTTGTGGAGATAGTTTCATCCTCTTTCAGTTTGTATCTAACTTTTTAGATCTTGTCGAATGCATACAAGGAATGTGTCTGCTTTAGTTGGTATACTTTGATTCTATATATTTAGGAAAAGCATTGATTTATTGATCAATAAAATAAAAGTTTTCCTTTTCATATTTCATACATGACTTCTTTTTCTTGCTTGCTTGTTATTTGATTTTTTTAATAGTTTCTTTTGAGATTTTCTTTGTTAAAAATTACTTTGTATGGAAGCTTTCTATTGTAGGCGTGCAGAGAAGCCATGTATTCTAATTATTTTGTCTCTCTTTCAATTTTTGACTTTGCATTATTTACTTTTCTTGCATTCTGTTTTGGGAAATCTTGTATTGCACTTTAGGTCCTCAACCCCACCACACCCTCCACTTTTTCCCACTTCTATTCTGAGGACAATGTTCTTGGAATTATTTTCTTTGAACAAGGTTAGCTATGATATTGTTGTCTGCTCCGGAATAAATGTTTAGTGTTTTTCCCACAGGGTTGCATCTACTCGAAAGATAATCTGATCTAATCAAACTTTGTTGAATTTTCTTATGTCTTTTCGCTTTTTATTTTATTACGATCATTATTGTTATTATTACTATTTTTGGGAGACGGGGGACTATTGGTCCTTCTGCAAACATGTGCAAGTTTGACTGACAGGGACATTCTTTAATGGATTTTCTATGTTGTCTTGGACATCGTGATGGTTATGATATTAGTCAAATGTTTTGAAATCTGCCATTATCAATTTTCAACTTAGGACTTCATTTCTCCATTTCTTTAAGACTTAAATTTTTCATTTGGTAGGAAGAATAAATTGAAATTTATTTGGTCGTGGTTAGGAAAACTTCAGTTTGCAATTTTAGACATTTGTCCAACTAGCAAATAAGCTTGTCTTCCATCTTTGGTTCCAACAATATTTCCTAGTGCTAGTTACATTATCTTGTTTTAGTGGATTGGTTATTCAACCGCCTTGTAATTAACAAAGTTTAGTTGGTTTAAGAGTACTTTTCAAGTTCAAATGTTTCCAAATCTATATGTTTAGTTGAACGCTGTAGTGATTGGTCATGCATTATTATAGTTGTAATTCTTGTCGGAACTAGAATGTAAACTCGTTTGAAGTTTGTAACAGCAATATGATTAGTCTATAAAAAAGAGTGATCTTTACATTGCTTTCTCAACGTCTCCAATTATTTAAATGAATGAAACTCGATCCTACTAATGATTTAGTTATTAATGAACATTTCCAATTTTCCTGGAAGAAGGAATCCTTTTCTACCCTTTTATGATCCCAACAAAATCACAATATCTTCAAGGCTAGACTTATTATATGTTTCATCAAAAAATGCAAAAAGGAGTCTCTAAGAATTTATTTATTTTTTCTCTTTTTGATAAATCGATGCATATATTGTTAGGTGTCGTGAAAAGCAAAGGAAGGAAGCTTCTCGTCTTCAAACAGTTAATAGGAAGTTAACTGCGATGAACAAGCTGTTGATGGAAGAGAATGACCGTTTGCAGACGCAGGTCTCTCGCTTGGTTTACGAGAACGGATACATGAGACAGCAACTGCATACTGTAAGTTCCTTTAAGCTTCTTTTTGTCCGTTTGAATTCATTTAAGATTTTATGGAATTCACTTTACAGAATTCATTGAATCGGTAATTCTATTATTCATTTGAACAATGGATCAAAACTTGAATAGAATAGAATTTAGTTGAATTTCATTGTTCAGAATTGGGATGTAAAATTCATTTAAGAAATTTCCAATGTTTTCTTGTAGGAAAAATTCGATGAGGATATGTTATTTGCCATATTTATCTCATTTAAACTGCCCTATTTCTCCATTTTTTATCTTGTCTCATTTTGAATTTGTTTACTTTAATTGTCTAAAATAGTTTTCCATGATCTTAGTTTGATGACTAATCAGATCAGACCATACAATTATTGATTTTGACTTTTGATACTCTAAATAAACATTTTAGAATTTCAAAAATTCAATATCTACTTGGTTGGGTTTCCTCTCCTTGAGTATATTTTATCTAAATCACCGTGCAGATGTCCTACTGATTCTTGATTTTATGAGTTTCCATGAATCGTGTCACGTTTATTTTCAGGCATCTGGAACAACCACAGACAATAGCTGTGAGTCTGTGGTCATGAGTGGTCAACAGCATCAACAGCGAAACCCAACTAAGCATACTCCAAAGGATGCTAATAACCCAGCTGGGTAACTTCACATTCTGAAACAGTTTCTATGACTTGTTTTGTTTTGAGTATGATTTATTCCTTAGTCTCGTCAATTCATATTCCTGTTGTTTCTGTTGATAGTCTTCTTGCGATAGCTGAGGAGACCTTGGCAGAGTTCCTTTCCAAGGCGACAGGAACTGCTGTCGACTGGGTTCAAATGATTGGGATGAAGGTAAGTCTGAGAATTGTTTGTGACCAAAATGGATGGTTGAAGATTGTAGGGAGCACTTCTACAGTTTTCTTTTATATCTGTTCAAAAGTATGATTTCTTTGTACCTTATACAGCCTGGTCCGGATTCAATTGGGATTGTTGCTGTTTCCCGCAATTGCAATGGGGTAGCAGCACGAGCCTGTGGTTTAGTGAGTCTTGAGCCCATGAAGGTACTTTGGATCATACAATAGAACCCTATTCAGTTTCGTGCATTTGCCTGTATGTTAAAAGTATATATTTATTGCAGGTGGCCGAAATTCTCAAAGATCGTCTGTCATGGTTTCGTGACTGCCGTTGTGTTGATGTTCTAAGTGTAATCTCTACAGGAAATGGAGGGACCATAGAACTCTTATATATGCAGGTATCCTCTTATCATTATGTTTTACAAAGATTGGTTTTTGTTATCCTATTTAGCCTTCTTGACTTTCAAACCAGACATATGCACCTACAACTTTAGCCGCAGCGCGTGACTTTTGGACTCTTCGATACACTGCAAGCTTGGAAGATGGCAGCCTTGTGGTAAACATTTCTCCTGAATGTAGTTACTCTTTTTCTGTTTTGATGCCCATGCATTATGTAGTTTTTTAGCTCTTATTGTTTTACTCTAAGAGCAAAATTAAAAGGCCACATATATTATTTTCAGCATGTACCATTATAGTTGTTCATTTGTACTTGGAAACTCATATTTCAATGATCACTTATTTGCAGATATGTGAGAGATCATTAACATCGTCTACTGGTGGTCCATCAGGGCCCCCTCCATCCAGTTTTGTAAGAGCTGAAATGCTTCCAAGTGGGTACCTTATTCGAGCTTGTGAGGGTGGTTCCCTTATTCACATTGTCGATCATGTTGATTTAGATGTAAGTATGCTCTCTGATTGTTTATTAAAAAAAAAAAACCAAATTGCTTGCTGATGATTTATCTGTTTTCTTCCCCCGTCAAATCAATATTATACTGTTCTATCTCCCACCGTATCGTAAAATTTTTTCTTCACGACCAGGTTTGGAGTGTTCCTGAAGTTCTAAGGCCACTTTATGAATCAACAAAGATTCTAGCTCAGAGAATGACCGTTGCTGTAAGAATTGTTGCTTAATAGTTCATCCTCCCTTTTATTCATGTAAGTTCACGAATATTATGCCTAACAGGCCTTACGCTATGTTCGGCAAATTGCTCAAGAGGCAAGTGGTGAAGTTCAATTGGGTGGGGGCCGCCAACCGGCTGTTTTAAGGACTTTCAGTCAAAGACTTTGTAGGTAAGGCACCAAACTTATTGTCTCAAAGTTAAGCCATGCTGGACCTTTTTGGTCAAGGCTTGACATGTTTGAACTTTGAAGAATACACATTTTTTTGACATTAATTTCTCAAGTTACTTATAGTTTATGGAAATGGTTGTAGGGGTTTTAATGATGCAGTAAATGGATTTGTGGATGATGGTTGGTCGCTTATGGATAGTGATGGAGTTGAGGACGTGACAGTTGTTATTAATTCATCTCCAAACAAATTCCTCGGCTCACAATATAACACATCATTATATTCTACTTTTGGAGGTGTATTATGTGCCAAGGCATCAATGTTGCTCCAGGTATTGAATTAGTCTATTGTATCCTTCAAATGTTAGGCTAGTCGACATCAAGTATAAACTTTTCAACTACTTTGTGATTCAGAATGTTCCCCCTGCTTTGCTTGTTCGTTTTCTACGGGAGCATCGCTCAGAATGGGCTGATTATGGAGTCGATGCATACTCTGCTGCATGTCTTAAAGCCAGTGCATATGCTGTTCCGTGTGCGAGACCTGGTGGCTTCCCTAGTGGTCAGGTCATTTTACCACTTGCACATACGGTTGAGAATGAGGAGGTAACAACCTTTTATTTTATCATTAACTCTTTTCCCTCCAAGTTTATTCACCATATGCTATCCTTGTGTAGTTCTTGGAGGTTGTTCGGTTAGAAGGCCATGCTATGTTCCCTGAAGAAGCTGCTTTAGGAGGACGGGATATGTATTTATTGCAGGTTAGTTTTGCTTCATCTACCAGGAGCTCTTTTATTAATGTTTTTGCTTTCCATTGAAAATCGTTGACCAAATGGTTCTTTAGCAGCTGTGTAGTGGGGTCGATGAAAATACAATTGGTGCCTGTGCTCAGCTTGTATTTGCACCTATAGACGAATCATTTGCTGATGATGCTCCCTTGCTGCCGTCTGGTTTCCGTGTCATACCTTTGGAGTCCAAAACAGTGTGTGACTTTCCTTTGCACACCATGCTTTCATTGGAAAATTTGCAATTTTAATGGAATATGAACATTTTTAATCGCCACTTTTTAACTTGAAGGTTCAACCCTAACAAACCGACTTTTTGCACAATTTTTGTTAATGTCGTATATTTTCTCTTTTGTATGTTGTAGGAGATGCCTGGGGCTACTCGAACTTTGGATTTGGCATCTACTCTAGAAGTCCGACCTGGGACTACCCGCCCAGGAGGTGAAACTGATGTTACAAACTACAACCTCAGGTCAGTCTTGACTATTGCATTCCAATTCACTTTTGAGAACCACATGCGGGATAGTGTGGCTGCTATGGCGAGACAGTATGTGCGAACTGTTGTGGGGTCAGTTCAAAGGGTTGCCATGGCTATCGCCCCCTCGCAGCTTGGCCCCCAGATTGGTCCAAAAAGCCTTCCTGGCTCCCCTGAGGCTCTCACATTAGCTCAGTGGATCACACGAAGCTATAGGTACGACTTTTATCTTTAATATGTACTACATTCTCGATGAAGTGAATCGTTTAGATCTATATGCTTGAGAATTAATGCATAGAATTGCCAATATTTGTCCCGCATTGTTTTCACGCAAGGGCTAATGAGGCCATCGATTTCACGTATTCAAAACCGTACTCCTTGAATTTTTAACCTTGCACAATGTCTATTCAAGTTTTGTGTTCTTGGTATCCACACCGGACTTTTTTACCTTTTGGTTCCTCTTACCAGTTCATAATATATGTTGTATTTCAGAATCCACTCAGGGGCAGAGCTCTTTCAAGTTGAATCTCAATCTGGTGATGCTATATTGAAGCAGCTTTGGCACCACTCAGATACAATCTTGTGCTGCTCTGTCAAAACAAATGTAATAAGAAATGTCTTTCCTCTATTCCATTTCACGAATTTAATGGTTGGTCGGTTTACGACGTCGTGTACCACTATGCTACAATGCTAAAACCAATGCACATGCACCAAATACTTACACGATCAATGAACTTTGCAGGCATCTCCGGTATTCACATTTGCAAACCAAGCTGGACTTGACATGCTAGAAACTACCCTTGTTTCTCTTCAAGATATAACGCTCGACAAGATCCTCGATGATGCTGGTCGGAAGATACTGTGCTCCGAATTCTCCAAGATAATGCAACAAGTAAATTTCTGTTCCTATTGAACTACACATGCTTTCGACTTCATTTTAATGCTGCAACTGCTCTCAGTCGATTCGAGTACGTAAAATCTAAAAGTGTACAAACATTATGCAGGGATTTGCATACCTTCCAGCAGGGATATGCGTCTCAAGTATGGGCAGACCGGTGTCGTATGAACAGGCTATTGCCTGGAAAGTTCTGAATGATGATGATGTCCATCACTGCCTGGCTTTCATGTTTGTTAACTGGTCATTTATGTGATTGGAAAAATGCGGTTAGATCGGGTTATTTATTTACTAAGTTGTTATCAATGGAAACAAGAAGATTAGTAGATGTGAATGTAATTTAGAGGATTTGAAGGTTAAGTTTAATGTGCATTGTGATTTTGTTTTTGGTTAAACATGGTATTAAGATATTATGGAAAAAGGCTCATTGCATCAATGTCTCCAAATACACCAATTAAAATATGGTTTATCTCTTAATATTTGACTTCTTTCTCTTCCCTTTTCTTTTTTAATTTTTTAAATCGTTATTATCAAAATGCATTTTCAAGTATTTAATATAAAAAATAAGTTGTTTGGAAAAAAAGTTGTAGTGCTTAGTAACCATCTAAAATAGTTATTAAAGAAAAATTTAAATATTTTTTTTTCAAAAGTGTTTAAATAAAAATGAGTTAGTTTGAAAAAGGTCAGCATTTTATATTTTCGAAACTCTATTTTATGGTCTCAAAGTTAATTTTTGGATTGATTTCTTGACTTTAACAACTTTTGCTTCAGCTCAATTCGACCTATCATAACTACAAAAAATTAATTAATTAATAAATAAAAGATTTGTCAAAGCGTTTTTAGATACAAATTTGAAATTGTTAATTAATGGTATGAATGGAAGTCTTGCTTTTTGATAAACATTTTTCGTGTATGTGATCTAATCAACTCTTATTTTATTTTGTTTTTTATTTTTAAATTTTAATGTCAAAAGAAGATTTAATCTTAAAATAAGACTAAATCACGATTCTCACCAAGTTTTCAAGCAAATAAATTTTGTGGAATTGAACTTTTGATTATGTTAATTTGATGCGATTTTAATCTGTAGTATTTGATAATCTTTGTTTCTCTCTCGGATGTATGAAAGTGGAGAGCGTATGATAAGTAGTTGTCCAACAAGAGGCTACGAAGTTCTACGACATAAATGTGAAGCTCACGTTGAAAATCCATTGGAGAACTTTCCAAATCAACCTAATCATGAGGCAATCATTATGCCACAAAGTTCAATGACAAAAGCTAGAGCTAAAGACTTCAACGGGATTTAATGCTTGTTTCCGAGCTAAATTTTCAGTGCCTATGAAGTGTTAAATTCCTAACCTTTCAAATGGAGGAAAACTCCACTATTCATAGAGTTCTTTAGTCTGTTTGAGCTTGGTTCATGCACCTAGACCATAGACTCAACTAATTAGATTTAGGTTATTGATCTTTAGATTAGATTAAGTCTATTAATGGCTCAATTTGACTTAAGTTCACATGACATGAAGATTCTCTAATTTATGTCTTCAATTTCAATTTGGGACATATGAAAACTTTTAATTTGTAAACTTTTAATAGTCCCAAATTCAATTATATGTAATTTCATCATTAATTTGGTAGATCATGTGGTGATTTGTCATCGGCACAAAATTTCTCAGAAAACAAAATCAATTATGACCCCAACCTTAGCCAGTTGCATCAACATTAAGTATAATCTTTCAATTTTATCTATTTAAATCCCAACCTTAGGGAATTGTTTCAATTTTAACTTGAAACTTTCAATTTCATTAATTTAAACCTTAAGTTTGGCTGATCGTATTAATTTTAACTCTACACTTTTAATTTTATCAGAAAAAAAAAACCTCAAACTCAAATAATTGTATAAGTTAAAAAAGTATATAATTGAAAATTTAGAATTACAAATTGATACAATTTCCCAAAATTGAAATTTAATAGATGAAATTAAAAGATAAAGGGTAATCCATCGTATGGAAAATTAATATAATACATGTACAAAGATGCATATTTTCTTAAGAAAAAAGTATACTCAATTTTCCAAACATGCATTAAAAATGATAGAAATATAGGGCTCATTTTGTAACATTCTTGTTTCCTGTATCGGTTTCTAATTTTTTAAGAAACGGATGTATTTGATAATGTTCTCTGTTTCTTGTTTCCAAAATTTTAGAAACGTTTATATAATTATTAGAAATTTGTGGAAACAAAAAAAAAAAAGAGTTTCTACTATTCAGTTTCTCTTATTTTGTAACATCTCGAAATTTGAGATGATTTTAATTTAATTATCTCAATGAATTAAGTAAAAGTTGAATTATATTGGTTAGAGATGTTAATTTTCTTTTGGATTGATTTTTTTTTTTTGTGGAGATTTGATTAAGAAATTATATATATATATGTGTGTGTATATATATATATATATATATATACTAATTTGGTCATAACATAATTGATGAGAAGAAAGAGAAGATCTAATTTTATTTGGAAAAAAATATTTGATTTGGTGGGAATTTAGAAAAGATAATAATAATAATTAAAAAAAATATTATTTTTATTTATTAATAAAGAATAATATTATTATTTATAAATTAATATTAATATTTACTATTTTAGGGTTGCATTGTATTATGTGAAAATTTATTAAAATTTTCTTTTCTTCTTCTCCCTACATGAGAAGCCACCACACACACCCTCCCACTCTTTTTCTCTTTGTCGATTTTTGGCATGTGCTCCGCCCAACCGCCGTGTGTCTCCGATTCGCCGATGTCGTTTAATCTCTCGAATTTGTTTTGTCCGTTGTTGCTCAGTTGTCGCCGTTAATTATATGGGTAAAGTATTTAGTATTTTATTTTGGATTTTTGGATACCCAATAAAGTTAAATTGAGAATTAATTTGAGAATTATTCTTGGTTAATTGAAGGTTTTTTTTTGGAGCTATTGTTAGAATTAATTCGTAGAGTTTCTTCTACGAATTAAAACTCTACGAATTAATTGGAGCGTCGACAGCGAATCGGTAAGATTAAGTGTTATGACGTTAAGGTTAATTTTAATTAATGATTTTTTATGAAGAATTATTAATTAAAGTTGTTGTGTTTAGAATTAATTTGAAGGATTAATTTGGAGCAATCATTTGGAATTAATTCGTAGGGTTTTCTCTACGAATTAGATTGGAATTCGGCAACCAATAGGTAAGAATAAAAAATATTTTTTTTGAAGGGTTAAGGTTAACATTAACTAATAATTTTTATGGAAAAATTATTAATTGCAATGTTTTATGTATAGGATCAATTTGAGAGAGAACTCAAGCAAAAGAAATTAACGACACCTCAAGGTAAAGGACTTGCTACTGGTTCTTCGACAGTAAGAATACTTATGTGACATCCGAGTTGTTGGATTATGTGATAAATGAATTGGTAATGAGTTTAAATTATTTTAATTAATGATTTTTATGGAAAATAATTAATTAAAATTAGATGTGTGAGGGATAACTTCTACTGAATCCACGCCCTAGATGCATAAGGTGAAGGAAATTGAATGGTTCGCATGTGTTACTTTATGGGTATAAAGTATTAGTGTGGTTTAAATGTGCGCTTTGTGCATTGACTACTTTGGACTGTTTCATTGTGGTTATGTTTTATGGGAAGCCTTATAACATGACACTTGGTTTCGTGGTTAGAATTTTGGGTATGTAATAGTTGATGGTTGTGTTGTATTGTGGCACGATGTTTTTGATGGGATAAAAATCCATCGCAGCGGAAGAAATACAGAATCATCTTCAATTTTATTTTAAAAAATAAAATACCATACATTGAAAAAAAAATGCAGTAACTATCTACTGAAATAAATAGGTTAAGCATGCTTTTTAGATAAAATTACAGAGAAGAAAAAAAAAACTCACTTTTGATGCCGTCTCAGAAATCTACAAAACTCCTTATTGTAGCCACCACCAATTGGAACCTCTTCTATCCTCTGAGTAAATGGGGTTTGGTTTGTGGGAACCAACTTGAATTTTTCTGTGGGAATTTGGGAGGAATATTAGAGATATTTTTTTGTTCTTTGCAGACTTTCTGCAATTCCTAGGTTACTCAGAAAAACTTACGCAGAACCATTCTGCTATTTCCGGGACGTTAGAGAGATATTTGGGAAAATGTGGGATCATCCCACGTTCTCCCAAAAAAAAATTAATTAAAATAAAATTAAATTAAGGGTAATTGTCAAAAATAGAAAAAGAATGAAAATATTTACAACTTATAGAAAAAAAAAAGACATATCTTCAAAATTAAAAAATACCAGCATTACCCTTCTAATTTAGGGTTCTCCAATTTCTCCAGCTTCATCTTCCAGCCTCTTCATCTTCTTCCAGCCTCTTCTTCTTCCTCCTCTTCTTCTTCTTTCTCTTCTTCTTCTTCTTCTTCTTCTCCAGAACACATCAATGTCTTAATCTCTTCCATTTTTCTCATTCTCTCAATCTTATTCATCTGATTCGAACCCTTCAGATCCCTTCTCATCT
>JBBPDJ010000004.1:8944979-8965889 GCA_037974625.1 Cucumis cinereus | reverse complement strand
AGATTAATTGGCTAAACTCATTAACCACATTAATCAATATTCGTTAACTGTGTGTACACTTCACTAAAGACTCACAATTGAACTCTTCTCACTGTAGATATATTTTTGTGTCCACAGATGTAGACAAATATCAACAAGTTAGTCCTTCACAAGCGTTCGTAACTCCAGCTGGATCAAATTACCATTTTACCCATGGGTTACTTCTTAGTTCTTAAATATCAGTGCGCTTCTAATGAACAACCTGCTTATGATTCAACCAATAAGCAGAAATTACTCTCGTGTCATAGAGAGAATAGGTACCTTTGTTCAAGTCCTAGAGACACCAATTAAGCGAACACTCATCTACTTACTCTAAAGTGGGGAAGGAGTGAATTCCTTCTTGTGTGATTATGTTTCCAACTCCCCACTCAATCTTGTCCCCAAAATGGTAGGCTTATTGAGTCGGCAAACTGGTCACTCTCACCCATACAAATCAAAGGACAATTTCTCGTGAACATGAGTTCATAATACACTCAGGATTAAGACTAAGTTGCCTAGGTCATCATATTTGAAATAGAAATATAACTAGTCAACGGGGTTACATCTAGTGGTTGCTATTTCGTGGTTCAATCTTATGCAAACTCATTGCATAGGATACCCCCACAATCGTGTCACCTACACGAACACGTTGGATCATTGTGTTTGTATCGAATACAAGGTGGGTCGTATCCATAATGTTGCAAGCATAAGGTACCCAACCTTATCCTTACACTATAGACCCTTTAAGTTGTATCTCGAACATTGATCCCTGTATGTCTTCACACATAGTTCAAGAGTCATAAAACAGCTTAAGATGTTAGTTTATTGGATTTGGGTCAATAAAACAAAAATAATCTATTTATTGAAAATAAAATAATAACTTTTTGTTAATAACAGTCAACAGTTTACATTTACTATCTACGAGTTTTAGGACATAAAACCCAACAGATATATATATATATATATATATATATATATATGAAAAAAAAAAACAAGAAACAAGAAATAATTATCAAACACATTTATGTTTCTGTTTCTTTTTTTCAAGAAACAGGAACAAGAATAGTTATCAAACATAATTACGTTTCTTGTTCTCAAAAGAGAAGAAACATGAAACGAAAAACAAGGAATAGGAAACGGGAACGTTACCAAACGGGCCCATAGTTGTTACAATTTTCTATGCATGTTTATGAATAGTAGCACATACAAGTACTTATAAACCAATCATAACATACGTGCAACAACAAACGCGAACCTACAATTTGACATAAAATATATATATATAAAAAAAGGAATTTCTAATCTCGTAATCTCATTGATGATATACTTATTGTTATTATTATTATTTTTTTTTGTCCATGTTTCACTCATACATTTCACTTAGGAGTTTATTCAAATTACTCGCACTCTAGCATATTTTAAAAAAAACTTAGGAGCCTATTATATACTTTTTAAAGTTTATACCATATATAGAACCAAATTTAGAAATTTATGAACTAATTTCTAATCTCATATGAAAGCGAAAAGAAAAAAAATTATATGAAATTGTGTCCTCTAACATGAATTTTTGGATCAGTCACTGTGTCTACCTCAAGTAAAATTAAAGGCAACATCGATATAAAATATCCATGGATATCTCCGAGTATTGTAAAACATTAAAATGTCGTCTATTTAGTGCAACCTGAATAGGGTACTAATAACAATATTCATAACTTAGTTTGAGAGTAAAAACAATTTAATTATATTTAGCAACTTAAACAAATATCTTTTGATATCGATATTTTACCAATATATCTATTGATATAGTCATAAAATTGTAATCTTGATATGGATATAAACATCAATATTTTACCCCGGTGGAAACGTAATATATCAATGAGAATAAAAAAAGTGAATCCCATTTGATCACTTTTGAGGTGTTTACTTGTGTTATGCAATTGTACAGACAGATGAGACTCACATCCAAATCTGTAATGAATTAATATAATTCGATTGATGAATTGAGGGTGCTCAATCTGATTACGTCGGATAATTATGTCCTACCGTTACCGATATAGTTATCGTTATGTCTATCAGCTCAAAGATTTTTAATGATACCAATAGAAGGAAAGGTAACCGTAATAATAACAATAAATTTTACAAAATTTATAATTTTAAGTATACACAATGAAAAACAATTCAATTACGTTTGCGATTCAAAGCTCATTACCATCGCTCCATCAATGAAATTTGGATTAGATCAATTTTGATTAAGTTTTGATAAACGTGACATATGTTGATTCGACTAAGGAGAATGGTACAAAAATTAGAAATATAATAATGTAATTGTATTAGAAGGTTGATATTAAAAAAAAAAAAAAAAAAAGGGTTTATAATCGTATGAACCAATCTGTGGAGGCCGGGATGGGAGTTTATCTAATTAAATATGTTTTGAATTCACACCTTTTTGGACAAAGAAATTCAGTACCAACAGGTTTTGTTTACTTCATTTTTCAATCACTCTCATACTCTCAACCATAATTTCTTTCCATAATTGTCCAAACATCATCACATATTATCAAATTTCTTTGATTTCTTATCTTTAATCCAATCCTCTTCATTCTGTTTCTCATCATTCCTTTCCTTTTCCTCTCTGATTGATTTTACTTTTAGCTGAATGCGTTTTCATGATTCCATTGCGATTGCGAATACCTGAGATCCCATTTTTCTCTTCTTTTTTTTTTCTCTTTCGTACTTTGTTTGAATCCCCCCCCCCCCCCCCCTTCTATTTCTTCAGGCAATTTGAAGAATTTTGGTTTATGAATCACTGATATTCAAAGGGAGAATGAGTCATTTTCCAGCGGATTTCAGGAGGCCTGAATCAGGTGTGTGTGTGTTTGTGTGTGTGTCTGTGTGCATATTGAAGTCTCTGTTTTTGCAATTTCATGCATATTTCAGAAACTTTATGCTTTCAACTTTCTTTTGCAGCTAAAAGTAGATTGAAAGATTTATTGCTTCAGACAGATAATCAACTTTGTGCGGATTGTGGTGCCCCAGATCCCAAATGGGCGTAAGTTTCTTCAACTTCATATTTAAAGGACTGGGATCTAATCGTTTAGACCTCCTTTCGCAGCCATTTGGTTTTTGGTTTCTAAAAATTAAGCCTATTTCCTTTAGTTTCCTACGCTTCTTAGGTAAATGAGCTGAATTCTTAGCCAAATTCTAAAAAACAAATTAAGTTTCTATAAAATACTTATATTAGTTTTCAAACCTTAGTTGATTTTTTAAAACATTTGTAAGAAGTAGATAACAAAGCAAGAAATTTAGAGGTGGAAAATGGTGTCTATAGGCTTAATTTTCAAAACTAAAAATACAAAAATCAAATGGTTGTCAAAGGAGTTTTAGTTTTACTATTCTTTTCCCTGGAACAAAATGCAGTGCCTTTCATTGATAAATTTACTTCTCTGTGTTTCTTTTCTGTTTATATGAACATCTGAAGAAGTATGATGTATGATTCACTGCCTATGCAGCTCTGCAAATATTGGCGTGTTTATATGCTTAAAATGTAGTGGCGTGCACAGAAGCCTTGGAACACATATATCAAAGGTAATGCTCACCTTTCCGAAGACGAAGATTATGGTTTGCATTTCTTTAAATGTGTCACCGGAATAAAAATTATTTTTGTGTAAGTTTCTAATTATGCTAAAGGTTGATCAATGATGCTGTTGTTTGATTATTTCTAAAGAAAGAGAACATTAGAGGGTTTTACTTCCTTTCTCGTATTAGAAAACTATGCTTGAACTTAGAGCTTCTACCTTTTTGGTTCTGTGTTGTGATGGCTAAATAAAAGTTGTAGTTCTGAGGACATTATTGGTTTTGGTTTAGGTTTTGTCAATAACATTGGATGAATGGTCTGATGATGAGATTGATGCAATGATAGAGGTTGGAGGAAATGGTTCTGCTAATGCAATATATGAGGCTTTTATCCCTGATGGATATACAAAGCCTGGACCAAGTGCCAGCCATGAGGAGCGTTCAAATTTCATTCGGTAAGACTCTAAATTGAGCTGATTTAGCTTCGAATTGGTTGCTTTACGTCCATCCTAAGGTAGTTCTCACTGAGAAGCTTTTTCATGTTTGTGCATCAAAATTGATAACTAGTAACCAGTCTGTTGTTTTTATGGCCATTTCAGCCTTAATTTAGAACCTACCATATAATTTTGGTATGCTTATTCTCTTTGTGCTTATTTAAGATGCCATTTTCTTGCATTTCAGTATCAATAAATGTATAGTAAGGAATTTGGGTCTTGAATGGATGACGATATTCAGTAGCCATGCCTCTGCTTGGTTTTTAATCTCTTTAAAGCAGTAATATAATAGTCAATCTTTCACGTAGGTCTAAGTATGAACTTCAAGAATTTTTAAAACCGAGCTTGCGAATTGTATCCAATAACTCCTCAAAGAGTTCTGAGGAGCCAAGTTATTTTCAAGAGATCACTGATAGCTTTCGAAGCTCAAATTCTTCAAGGAAATCAGTAAGTTCTATTATGTATTCTAGTTTATACCACATGATAGAATGTAATTTTCCAAATTGTTTCTCCCTTAAAATGGCGATCGGTTTTGAATAATATGTTGGTAAATATATGATAGGAATCTCAATAGAAGTCTTTATTGAACAAACAATCACCCTAAGGCAAGTTACAAATACCAAAGGAAATATGAACAACAACTTCTACTCTCTCACTCTCGAGAAGAGTCCCTAACAACATAACCAACTAACGGACTTCCCTTTTCATATCTTCCCTAATAATACTACTCCTCTACTAAAGTGGTCCCTCCTTCTGTCTCCAGCTCATCATCAGCTAAGCAACATGAGCCATACTCCCACAAACTATTGCTTTCCCCTTCCTATCTTTTCTATAATATTGCATTACAGTTGGAGGTCTATCAATATACTCCGTGTTCACTGCAAAACATTCTGCTTGAAAACATTATTGATTATTTAAGATCTGGCCCTGATTAGTACTTTAGCCATCAATTGATTGTAATCTGATTAACTCTAAACTTTTTCTGCTTTTGAGATTAGCCACAAGAAGGCATGGTTGAATTTATGGGATTATTGAAAGTCAAGGTGATTAAAGGCACAAACTTAGCCGTGAGAGATGTGAAGTCCAGTGATCCTTTCGTTACCTTAACTCTTGGACAACAGGTCAGTCATAGCTCTCTGATCATTTCAAGGGTGCATGCTTATACATTCTTTTAATTGGATATAAGCAAATTAGAGGAGGCAATGAAAATAGGTAGGGTATGTTTGGGAGGATTATGAAATTGTTAGAATCACTTTTGTTATTTTTCGAAATCACTCTTAAACATGTTTATGAAATCATTCCAACCAATTTTTGATGGTATGAAAATAGCATTTAAAAGTGTAAAATTAAATATTGAATTATTTTTTAGTGATTATGGACTTGTTTCGGAGTGATTTTGAACATGACAAAAGTGGCTTCAATCATTTCAAAATCACTCTTAAACATGCCCTAAGCATTCCAAAATATGCTCCGACATAGAAGGTGGATTGGACTTGGTAATAAAAATAGTAAGCTTGTTGTTATTGAAATTGACAATGTCAATTGTTTTTGTTGCTGATAGACCGCTAAAACAACGGTAATAAAGAGCAACTTGAATCCAGTTTGGAACGAGGAACTCATGCTTTCGGTTCCTTTGGAATATGGACCCTTGAAGTTGGTAAGCTTTTGCAGATTTTTGCTAGTAGTTGCACAATCTAATAATTTTAGAGCTCGCTTTTATGTAGTGTTTTATAAATGGAAAGTTTGGTAACCATTTTGTTTTTGGATTTTGAAAATTAGCCTATAAACATCATTTTCACCTATTGATTTGTATGTTTTGTTGTTTATATCTTAAGGAGTGTTTTCAAAATTCAATCCAAAATTTGAAAACCAAGGTTTGTTTGGTATCCGTTTTGTTTTAGTTTTCTGTTTTTGAAGATTAAGTCTATTTTCACTCAATTTCTTACTTTAAAAAACTATTTTAGTTTTCAAAATGTGACTTAGGTTTTGAAAAATATTTTGGTAAAAAGTAGATAAAAATCTAGATATTTAGTGGTGAAGGTAGAATGAGTGCTTATAGGCTTAATTTTCTAAAACAAAAAACTAAACGGTTATCAAATGAGGCCTAAAAAAATAGTTTTTAAAAACTTATTTTGTTTTCGAAATTTGGCCAAGAGGTCATATGTTTTTATAGAAAATATGAAAACCATGATCAAGAAATTGTGTAAAACAAGCACAATTTTCAACAACCAAATAGTTACCAAACGAGTCTCTTATTTTTAGATGTATGATGCATTTGATTTAACCAACTGAATATGTGGTATGAATTTGAGCTTATTTTTTGAAGAAAGAAGTGTACGTCCATTTTTTATCCCTTCATATCATCCTCCATTGCAGCAAGTGTTCGATCACGACATAATTTCATCTAATGACTTGATGGGCGAAGCAGAAATCGACCTCCAACCGATGATAACATCAGCAATGGCATTTGGAGATGCTGAAATGCTTGAGAATATGCAGATTGGAAAATGGTTGAAGTCAGATGACAACGCCCTCATCGATGACAGCGCTGTTGTCATAATCGATGGGAAGGTGAAACAAGAGGTGTCACTCAAGCTCCAAAATGTAGAATCAGGTGAAGTGCACTTGGAACTAGAGTGGATACCTCTTGATCAATAATCTGATTTTTGGTTTGTTAATGCAATGTAGTAAAATTTGAACCATATTTGTATGTATGAGCAAACTAGGAAGCATTTGTGTGGGTTCGTTTGATAAACAAATTGGTTTATGACACATGCAAACATTTTGTATCGATTCGAAATATCGGTAGGCTCGAAATATTCCGAGTTAATGTCAGATGACTGATTGCTTTTTTAACTTTTATTGGAAATAAATGCTTCCTTTATGATACGAAATATTACAAATGGTTTCTTTTTTTTGGTACGAGACTTGATGTTATTAGTTACTTCTTAAATTTTCAATCACTCGGTTCAAGATGGTAATATTTGTGGTGTAAAACTAGAGATCCATTTTCTCTATGATGGGAAAGAAAATTTCGTACGAGCTAAATGGGGACGGAGATGGTGAATGTATTTTCCATCGGCGTTTCTCATTCTTTGTCCAATTTATTCTTCATTAATATTTTTTTAAGAAAACCAATTATATATTATCATATAAAAATGACTTTTTACGACATGAGGTTTGAAAATTAATCCTATGAAGTCGTTTGGGGCAAATATTATTTAGAACTATAATAAACACTTCTTGTTACAATAAATACTATTTAAAAATTTTCAATTAGCTACCGTAAACACTATTCAAAACTCTCACTTTGATACATTATTTACTATTTGGTACAACTTTTATTATTTTACATTCATCATTTTTTTTATTATTTGCTAAAATGTTTACCATTTTCTTATTAAACTAAAATAGTCTACACATTACACATATACTATGATAACTCAAACTAAAATATTCTACATCCCAAACACAATCTATTCTAATCAAACTATAATAAAGTAAGACTATATAACTCACTCCTTACCTCAAACACTCCTTAAATGTTTGAGTAAATTTGATAATGATGTGGCATGTTATTGTATGAGAAAATATATATATATGAGTATAAATTTTTTTTCTACTGTTTTCATTTATTGTGTATCACATCAGCATATTTTTAAAATTTGAACATGACCCTCTAATATTAATACAGGGTTAACTAATATTTATGAAAACAAATATTTAGTGTGAACTAAGGAAGTATGAGACTGTCCTAATACTAAATATTTTCAAAAATACATATTCGTTTAAACAATTTTTTTTTTTTTTTTGTAAAAATTGTTTAGAATTGAAAGGTTGGCATGTTTGGTTCTACTTTTTCATAAATGTTTATATACTTTAGTTTGTTTAACACTAATAAACATTTTTTTTTCTAAAATCTAGTTTCAAATTGCCATCTTCAAAATAGTTTATTTTCTCAGCTCAATTTTTTAAAAATTATTTAGAGAAGTGGCCAAACACCTCAGTATGTTTTAAAATGAAATATTTTAAAAAGTAAACACTTCGAAAGTTAATTTAAACGCACTCAATACTTTAACACATAGATAATTGTTCTTTCCAATATGGTAATGGATGTTTGTATTAAATAGTGATGAAATTGTAAGACGTATTTAAATATAATACGTAGAATTAAGGTGTGGACTATGTATGTGGATTAATAATTTATCAAATTGGGTTATTTTATTAGATTGAGCTTATCAGTGATCTATTTAATTAAGGCCTTAGATTTCTAATTAAGTATGGACTAAATGGTAGAAGCCTATTCCTAGATTGATTAGAGTTTAATGGGAACTCTAATTGAAATGGTATATAAAGATATTTTAGGGTATAATCTCCAATACACCAAAACAATAAGCACTCAATCTTTCTTGAATCTCATCTAGAGAAAGATCCAACTAAGGGCATTTAGAGTTTTGGTTGAGAAAGACAATGGTCTTCTTCAATGGAATCAGGTATGTAATTTTATTCTTGACATTTTTAACATGAATGATTCAAGGTTAATCTATTATATATAGATGTTAAGTAAGTATGGTAACAGAAATTACTTTCGAGTTTTACGTCGGTGGCCTACCGACATAAGTAGAGATTATATTACCAACATTAAAAACCTTATAAGTAGCTACTACCATCAATAAATGGCCCCAAATAATATGCCATCAAACTCCTCCAACTAACATAAATCTCTTACACCCAAAATTTCCTCAAATCTCCAAACAGTCAACATACCTAAATAAATAATTAATGATAAAAGGTTATTGAGAAGAGAAAAAGGGACAATAATTCATTGTACGATATTAATTGGTGTAACATATCGACTAAAAGATTGTGATCGAATAGAATTAAGATTACGGTTTAAATAAATTTACAATAATAGTAATATAATAAAGGAAGAAGAAGAAGGGAAGATAACTATACACAATGATTTTACATGGAAAAACTCAAATAAATTAGGATAAAAACTTCTCTTGTGTAGTAATAAAGTTTCTTTTAAATTCAAACTTATAAAATCAAAACAATTTATACAATTATGTAAGATTGAGTTTGAGGGTCCAATAAAACTCTAATATTGTAAACAAGGATAAATACCAAGATGTTTAAACTAGATGAATTCACAATAATATTAGTTAGAATAACATGTATATATATATATATATTTTATCTAAATTGGTTACTTAAGAAAATTAATTTTCACACAATAAAATAAAGTATAAAAATATATTCTTGAAATTTATAGTAAATTAGTGAAATGGACTAAATTTAAATTTTATTTAAAAAAAAAAAAAAAAAGGTTAAAATACCATTTTGGTTTCCATACATTAAAATTTATTCCAATTAATTTTAATTAGTTATTGTGGTTTGAGTAAATCTTAAAAATTGAAGTAAAGTTTTAGAGAGTGTAAAGTAGTAAAATGATATTTAAAGCAAAATTAGAAGTAGTACAGTATAGTATAAAAACCGAAATAATAATATTTATGGTGATTTATAGTTTTTAGATATAAGAAAACAAAAATTGAGAAGTAAGGAATCACTCCCTTGCTCTCTCTCACTTTCAAACTGTACCTGCCTACCTCCATTGAAAGCTCAAAGACATGGAGGAGACTGCTTCCCCCATCTTTTGTCTTACTTCTTCTACTAAACACTCAAATATCCATTCATCTCCTCTCTCATTAATATTTCAACATTCAATTCCAATTTTAATTCCTACAATTCATTTCAATTATTGTTCAAACTAAACTAAACTAAACTAAATTAGTCATTATCTTCAAAAATGGAATCCTGTATAATACCAATCTGAAATTACCATAATAATTCATCTCATATACCATGTCTGAACAAGATCTAGCTAATTAATATCCAAAATCAACACTAACCACATTCAACTCTCATCACCAAAAATTCATTCAAAGAAGAAGCAAAAACAACCACCAGATCTCAGACTCGTCTGTCTATGTACATCCAAATTCCTCATCTCAATCACTTGTTATCAATAATGTTAGTAGTTTCAGAGACAGAGAGCGAAGACGAGGACGACCATCTACTCTGCTTCCTGAACTTAAAGAAGTAAATAAAAGCAGAAGCAAGCAGCAAAGAAACGCCAATAATTCCACATACCAAACTTGCCACAAGCAATGCGCCGCGAATGTGATCTCCGCCGTCTCCATCGGCAGAAGCGGCGGCTCCAGAGCGGTTGCGATGGCTACGATTCCACCACTGTGGGGGGAGGGTAGTGTTCATGGCCTTGGGAAGAGCGACATCAGAGTTGGACCAGGAGTTTCCTTTGAAGAAGGATTGCATCTGAGGAGAGGAATTTTGGATAGCGTCAGGGTTTTGGTACTCCAAGCCGTGGTCTGATGGACGAAGGTCTCTGGCATTGGCGAGGGCGGCGAGGAGAATGAGGGGGAGGGAGGAGTAAATGGCCATTTGATTTGGGTTGATGTGTGGTTGAATTTTGGTTTATCTGTGAGAGAGAGAGAGGAGAGTGAGGAGGAAAGAAAAAGGAGGAATGGCGCCGTTGGTTTTATGATGGAATGGAAGAAGAGAAGGGGGAAAAGTGAAACGACGTCGAATTTGGAAATGGGTAGCTTTTGCCTTTGTCGTATTGTTGTGGAGATAGAAGAAGGGTGTGGACTAGAACGGTTTCATCTTATTATATATATATATATATATATATGATTATATATATATAATAGGTAAATTATGGTAACGACAGTAATTGTACCATCAAACTTTTAATTGTAAAAATTAAGATATCAAACTTACAATCTTGTTTAAAATGTATCATTAAATTTGTATGATTGTAGAAACTGAAACAATCATATAAATAATTAATATGAGTCTGCCAGTTAAATTTTGACAGTTATATAAGTTTGAGGGTTCAAGTTTTAGTTTTAATTACTCCAGTAAAATGTATAGTTTTTGTAATTTTGTCTTTTATATATATATATATATATATATATTTATATTATTGGTTAAAACTTGAGGTTAAAGTATGATTTAAGTTTTGTTTGTTTGTGCACATAAAATAAAAAATAATATTTATAAAAAATGGAAAATAATTATTGGAAGAGAAAAAAAAACCGCCGCTTTGTTGGTTGTCTGAGTCTCTTTATTTGTGAAAGTAAAACACTGTAGGTCCGTGATTAAGGGTTTGCCATTTTGTATTAACAAAAATTAATTACGGCCCCAATCATTAATTTATATTATATTTATATACCCTACGCCTAAACCCTACACTTCTATCTACTCCCTACTATTAAGACACTTCATTATTATCCTCAATCTAAAATTTCCCCCCCTTTTTTTTTTTTTTTTAATTTAGTTTTTATTTAATTGACCAAGTTTCAAAAGCCATAATTTGATTTTGGATTCTTAATGTTAAAGTTTGGTTTATAAATAAACTCTGAACAATAAAATTAGTCTATCAAATAATATTTGAGCTAATTAAGCATCAATTGGATTTAACAATATGATAGATGTTGGTAGTTGACACAATTAGACGGGACACTAGCTCTATACATTTTGTAAAAAATAAATAATCTCTCTATAGATTCAATTCTACTAGTAACAAAACACAATCAAAAAGGATATCATGGACTAAAACAATTGTGAGTAACTGCAGTGAACTATTAAAGCTTACATATTTTTCGAGTAATTTCATCATCGACACCTTTTTGTATTTGTAAATAGATATTAAATGTAAAAGTTTTTTGAAATAATATTTTTTTGAGGTTGACAAGCTTATATGTATGTATATAGGATTGACCCAAAAGATTTGGTTACTTATTGGTTAAGCAAAACAAGCTGTTGTTTGACCATCATTCATTTTCTTCACAAATTTGAGAGAATATAACATACAAACACTAACATAAACAGATTGTTTAATTTCTCCTTTTTTTTTTCTTTTTATATATAAATAAATAGTTTATTAAAAAAAAATCTTCAAATAACAATCTAATTCCAAAATTGATTTTGTCCCTCAACTTTTAAATTTGTATTAATTTAGTTTCTACTTTCTATATTTTAAAATTTGTATCAAATTAGTTCCTATAATGCAAAATTCTAATTTTTTTTTTTTTTTTTATGTTTTCAAATATAGCAAAATGATTCAACTTATTTACAAATATAACAAAATTTACTTCATATATATGTAATAGATAGAGATAAACTTTATATTCTTCAAACTAAAACTTACCTCTTAATATACCAACCAACCATTGGCTAACCAAGTATTTAGTAACAATCAAGTGCTTAGTTTTGTCCAATTAATTAAACCATGATCGATAACAGTTTCACTATTTTTAACCAATAGATAAAAGTCGTGTTTATAAGCTTAATTTTTAAAAATATAAAACCAAAAAATTAAATTGTTGTGCTTATTTTAGTTTTCAAATTTTGTCTTTAATTTTGAGAATATTTTAAAAAGTAGATAACACAGGAAAATTGTGAGGGAGATGATATACTTAATTTAAATTACAAAAATTCAAATTTTAAATTAAAAAAACTTCAAACATTAAAAAATTTAAATTTGTTTTGTGAAAAATCAACTACATATCAAAATAATTTCTTCCATTTATTGGAAGTGTAAAAGAAAGTTGAATAATTAAGGACATTGAATTGACCACAATAGTCGACAAGTCGAAAAGCAAAAGAAAATGTAAAAGTGACGCGTTTCTGTATTTACCGACAGATCGAATTCCCTTTTCTTTAGACAGAGGCAACCTTCTTCTTCTTCCCCTTAGCTTTTTTATTTATTTTTATTTTTATTATTTTTTTAAGGCTTTTGAAAAAAAAAAAAAAAAAAAAAAAACATTGACAAAGAGGGACCAAACAAGACACAATCTCACCTAAGCAAATCCAAAACACTATTTTCCATTCACTCATTATTACATTTATTGATCAATAGACTCGCTCACATTTCTTTTTTCTTTTTTCTTTTTTCTTTTTATTAATTCAAATATGTAATTTTTTCAAGTTTGAAAGTTTATGTTAATGGGTCCAATCATGGTATGAAAAGTGACAATTTAACCTTTGTATAATATTTAATATTGTTTTGATATTCTTTGATGTAGTTTTCATCGAGGAAAAAAGTGATTGGGTGATTAAGGACAAGAATAAACGGTTTTGATTGGTCCACCGTATCTTAAAAATAGTCCTATGTTACAATTAAAAAGTGTTATTATACATGCTTGACAACAAAAAAAATTAAATTTTTAATTTGAGTATGTTAGTTGAACTATGTTCGTATTATTTCTTAAGTTAAATCTTAAATGCCCACTTCTAATTAAGTAAATCTCTTTAATTTTTTTACTCAAAGGTATCTAACAAAATGATTATACTTCATGGGTTGGTGCTGCTTTGATAACTTGTTACTTGTGTTGATTCTATATTACTCAAAAAGACAAAAACCAAAAAACCCTCTAAAATAAAGAGAGTGGATATTCAGTCATCTTAAACGTAGATGATTTAGTACTCTACTTCATAATTGTTGAACTAAAAAATCTAAGTGATTTCAACATCATTTTCCTCCACAAGAAAGAGAGTGGATATTCAGTCAAGTTTAAAGTCAAAATTATAACGGTGTCTAAGTTTAGCGTAAAAATTGATGTGCATAAGGTTAAATCTTAACTGAACGCATGTCATAATTGATGTGCTTTGGGCAGGTAAGAGTATCCACAGATTTGTCTCTCAAGATTTGATTACATTTCAAGTTGCTAGGCTCGTGATAGATTTGTTGAAATTTGTTGAAGAGAGAGGGCCAAAGTTGAAAGGAGAGAGAAGCAAGAGCGGCAAAGAATCAATTTCACTAGTACATAGTAAAAGATTTGGCTAAATTATAAAAAAGCATACCAGATTGTGTCCCTATAGTTTCGAAGTTACAAATTATCCTTCACCTATCGCCACTGCTTCAAAATTACCATTGGAGTAAAAATCTAAAACAACGTGACAATCCAAATTTCTATTTTAAGTCACCAACTCACTGTAACACTATTCTAAGTCTTTTAACTTTCATTTGAAATTCTAATATAAGTTTTGAAACGTCTATGAAAGGTGTAATATTTCGATTATTTCGATTCTTAGAATAGTATTTCTGAGATTTCATCTAACAGCATCAAGAGGCCAAAACAAGGTTCAGAATCATTGTACATTACCTAGATGGGGAGAGACAAGGCAGAGACAGAGAGCAGGCAAATTCACAAAATTTAGCATCAAACTGCAGTATATTGATCCTCTGCTCAGTGTCAGCCCTTCATTTAATTTAAGGGGAAAAAAAAATCCAGAACCCACAAGATTTAATAAGAAAAATAACAAAATAAGTCAATGACCTCAGAAGGATTTTGAACTCATTGTTTAGGACAAATCAATAGCCTTTGGCCAAAATTACATAACCTCTATGCAGTTTAACTTTTGCTGTTTGTTTTCACCTCCACCGTACAAGACTTGGTTGATAACAAACCACATGAGCCTCCGAGACTTCGAGCAAATCAACAAATTTGGTAGTAACATCATTCTGATCAACTAAAATTTACCGAGCAGAGCCTAAAGTAAGGATCCCGGTAATTTGAGTCAAATTTCTGCCTGCTTTCTATTGTCAGCATGCAGCCATGCCAAACCATAACCACTCAACCGATCTTTTACAATATAACTCAAGAACAGTAAGAAAGCTTCACCTGTCTCCATGAAATGACATCTTCATCTTCACTGGTGGATATTGCACTGTTTGCCTAAGACATAAGGTTAAGTAACCATATGTGAACACAACAGAAATCGGATTTACTGTTCCACATCTCTCCTAAACTCTACCACATGTCATCTAATTTCATTTGCCAGTGCCTGTCTGTGCAAGAGTACTTCGTTTGTGAAGTCAATATATAAAAAATAAGTATTCATGTAGTATCATCCAGCAAGTTTAGTATCCCCCAGGTAGCAATGTTCAGACGCTACTAACACACAGTCACAGCCTTGTTGAAGTGCAGAAAGAATCTCATGCTTTCGTATTCGAGAGTTTTAAATATGAAAAATATCATATCTGGCAGGTGATCTGAGACTTCTTAGTTCAGAGGCCTCAACCTCTCTCCGTCCAATGAAATTTCATCAATGTACAAGCTTCATCAAACCATCATTGGTAGATTAAAGTGAAATCTTACTGTGGCCAGGCAGATCAGATGGAGAATAAATTGTGAACAGCTTAATTATTAACCGTGGGAAGAATTGTGCATTGAAGAATTTAGGACCCATATTTGTTCGTCTAGACCTGCAAAATTTGCATCACAACAGCATTCTTGAGCTTCAAGAGTTCCCAGAGTTCATATCTGACAGGGTATAATCTTTTACGACGCAATTGTGGGCTCAGGACCATCATTGCGAATACCATTCTGAGATTTCATCATGCACTGGGCCACAAAATCGACGGCTGTTACAGGATCATTCCTGAGTGATGGATCTACTTCTATCTTTTCATGGTGATGTTGATTGTCTACAAATTTATTTAAATTACAGACAGCATCGTAACTGGAAGGTAGACTATCATACTCCATATCGATTTGTAGTCCATTTTTACTTTGTTGGAAGGAATTGCCACCTACAACCTCTTCAACAGAACTTAGTTGAGGTGGCGATATACAGATTGAAGTTGTATCAATGTCCATCTCGGTACAAGGGCATTCTTCCCCAGCAGTTGCACCATCCACGCGGTTTCCAGTCACAGTTAAATCAACAAGCTCACTACTAGAGTTATCAGTAATATTATTAGAAGCTTCCTGTCCAGAGGCACAGTCACTCTCGTTCTGATTCAACTCGGACTTGTTTCCAAGTACATTATTCCTAAAAAATTCTGTGTCACCAGTAGATACTTCCTTATTAGTTTGATCTTCCAGGGTTTTTATCATACGATCCTGAAAAGAACCCCTCGATTCTAGGTTTCTTCCCATACTGATTAGTGCATTCAACTGCTTCTGTACAGACATCGCAAAGGATACAGCATGATCACGTATTAAAGAATCATGAGGTGGACAATGCAGCATGTCAGTCAAGGCCTTCTGGTACTGCAATAAGCTGACTGACGGTCTTGCTGTCCCCTCTTTACGGCATATGTTAATAACTTTGCAAATATGCTCACATAGATTACCCATTTCTGCCCATTGGCAATCACAAATACCAAACTGCGAACCAGGATTCCAAACAACAAATTTCCTGTCTCGAGTAATTTGGTCGGTTACTTTTGCAATACCACCTTCAATATTAACATCCGAGTCTGGAATTCTCAATGCTCTGCGCCAATATGTCAAACCACTCATCCACTCATCTTTCCAATACCGAGAAAAATTATTCTTCTCCGAGTACTCATCAAGCCAAAAGTAAGAATGTACCTTTGTACCCAGCTTGTCGACCAACCAATCTGTACGCTGATAAACAGCACTATCTTTCTCATTCAGCAATCTGAGCTTCAACTGGCTGTGGTAAAACTCCATTGCAGCACATGTTTCAAGACTGGTGAGTGGAAGGCTTGTTAGTGCTGTAGTCCACATCCCTAAGACCAAAAAAATTCAGACGATGAGAATTCCAATGTGCTCCTACCCACCAAGGATTTGTAACTTGTTGCACATGTAAGGAATACACAATCTAGCCTTCAAAAAACTAAAATTCATAATTGTAAAATTAAATCCTTAATTCAACTATAAGGGAACTGTGAAAATCCTAACATTAATTATCAAGTTGTGGTCGTTAGAAGATTTTGGATGATGTAGATTATGCAGATATCTATTGAATAAAATGATCCCAACAATATCTAGCAACTACGATAAATTGGAAAGAAACCTATTTTTTCTCAGAAATACTCATGATTAGAACAGAGATGGATATAGACCTAGTCTCGGACACCAGGTTGCCTTAAAGTAGTCAATAAATTCTGGATCATCAGCTTGATCTTTAATCATCAGTTCAAATGAATCCACATTTTCATCACCTCGGCAAACTCCATCCACTGCTTTTTCAAGTTGTCTTAATATCTCAGCTCGCTTCTCATTTTCTACACATTTCTTCAGTACGTTTTTATGCCATGCATGGCGGACCCGCCAGAAGCTTAATAAAACAGAACACTGAAATATCTCCCTGAATAAAAGCAAAGAAATACTCTCAAAACTCAAACACCAGAGGGCAACATACTTGAATGGTCACAGAAGGAATTTTAAGATTTTTATATCGGAAAGTATTGAAACTTCAATCATGAAGAATGGCTTGACTTTCATTAAGAAGAAACATTCACACTCACCAATAAAAACAATTAGATAAAACTAATCAAGTAAACCCTAGCAGGTGCTAGAATTTGAACATAAAACATACGTGGAAGCCACTCCTATTGAGAATCATAAGAAAGATAGCTCTTTAAGTGAATTTATCAAGGTGTGCATTGTTTTAAATCCAACAAACAGTTCAAAAAGAGAAGCCAGCACATTCTTCTCATATCCAACACTACAAAACTTTAGCTAGACTGCATGAATCTATAAGCGTCTTTAACCAAGACAGAAAGACTAAACGAAGAAACAAACTAATCCTAAATTTATAAATCATTCATGACCTATTAAGCTGCTTATCTTTTCATTCAGCCCGATATTAATCTTATATCGGGACAGACTTTTAAGGTTAGTCAAGTTCAGCTTCCAAAAGTACCCTTAAGTTCAGAACTGCAGAGAGAAATAGGGTAACCTTATTGTCTGTACATCAGCAAGAGGATCATCCACAACAAAGCCAGCTAACTTCCATGAAGGATCTTTGGTTTGAACTCTACTATGAAGAGCCCTCATCCACCTATGGGCATCCCCACTAGCAAATCTTGGTGAAATAATCCAAGCTACTGGAATTGCATTGTAGTCTGAATTGAATGCTACAAGACTATGAACTGGATACTAGACAAAAATGCAGAAAAGGCATAATTAGCATCATCTGACATTGAAATTGGATCTTATAATTTAATAATGTTGGAAGAACAAAGACATAAAAATTGACTGGCATACCTTCAACTTGTTTGTTCCAAACCTTGAATCAGATGCGAGGAGGCCACGGTTGCCAAATCGTATCATTTGTTGCAATTGCCACTCTGTTTGAATTCCCAAAGTAAAGGTGTCTGTATCAGTAAAATCCTCGAAAAAGAAGACATTACTTTGGTGGCCTTCAACCCACATAGTTAAGCTTACTGCATCATCTTCATCAAGTTCATGAGTGGAACGTCTGATGCTTCTCTCCTGTATTCTTACATATCTATGGGTTAAAAGGTCATCACGGTTGCATGGACCACCCTGTTTCTCCACCGATTCATTATGTCTTTGCATAATGGACTCCACAGAAACACCAACATATAGAAGTGACAATATACGTAGACGAAGATCTTCAGAGATGTAGGGTGCAAACATAGCACGAGTACCTTCAGCCTTCTTGTCTTGAGGACCATGACATGGCAACCCCTTCTTATCTACATGCTTATCTTCATTATATATGATCAGTGCAATAGATGGTTCAGCAATTAAGCGTTTGACAATAAAGTGGCAGGTGCAACCCCTTTTAGTGTTTGGCCGTCCAGCATTTTTCTTCTTTGGTACATAAGTACTTCTACTGGGTCGTATGACTCCACCTTTCCTGTGGTCATCAGGTCCAAACGAACACCAATACCTACATATTCAATGAAATAACTAACTTCTTAAACTTGAAGAAACAACAAAAATAATTACATGAAAACATCTGTACATATTATAGAAATACATGAATGTGGGACTTACAAAATGTATTCCAGTACACCATCAACCTTTGCCTTGAAAGGTGCTTTCAATGCTCGTCGCCGCCTTGCTTCAACATGAAATCTGGTTGGACATTCTTTATTTGAAGACTCACCACGCACAAAATCATCAACTCTAGCAAAAGGGATTACAGCAACTCTATCCATGTTGTCACGCCATCCTTCTACCTTAGACCACACAAGGTCAGCTGAAGAAAATTCCAAGGTTGGCGGATTCTGTACTGGAAGAGAAAAAATTTCATCCCATCTGGCCATCTAAATATGAGACAAAGAAATGGAATGAGTCAATAATTTAAAAATCAGAACATGAAACACATATTAAAAGACCCCAAAATTTATAAGAAAAACAAATTCTCTCACAGCATAACAAATCAACATAAAAATAAAAATAAAAATAAAAAAATAAGCAGAAACCATCAGCATATTAACCAATAAGCTTATCAACACATCGCAATACCGCAACCACGGAATCAAAATCCAAATGACAAAAAAATGAAAATAATAATGTATTCCTCTTATTGTCAACTCTATACTTAGAAATTACAACACCCAGTAATACCTATCACACTAAGAATGTCAGACTTGATTGAACAGAGGGAGAATAATAAAGCAGAAAATCTGAGAACCCAGAATCTCTAATCATTCCCTAAAGAGAAAAACCAAAAAAAAAAAAAAAAAAAAAAAAAAAGGAAAGGAAGCTAAACTAAAGAACAAAAAGAAGCACCAGAAACTTCTCATTCTCTGCAAACCTGAATTTAACCTGCCCGTATGCAAGCAGAGATAGAGGACATTGGACAACGTAAAGGAAGACTATATGCCAACGAAAACAAAATCAAAAACTTTCTTTAAAAAAAAATAAAACTAAACAGTTCATCAATACAAAAGACCTAACCATACAACTAATTGCAGTCACACAAACTCAAGTTATATGAAAAGTTTAAAGAAAAGACCAAAGCCTCAACGTACTGTCTTATTAAGAGAAAATGGCAACATAATTTGGTAAAAACTACACTCACCGGCAAGACTAGTGGTCGAGACCCATCGTAGAGGCTAGCGACGACTGGGTGTAGCGATTAGAGTGTGCGTTCGTGGCCAGTGCTCGTCGCGAGGTCCTCGTCGGCGTGAAGGAGAGGGAGAAAGGGAGAGATGGCGGTGAGGTGAGAAATTTCGAGGGGGGAGGGTTGCCGGCTTTCACCCACCATCGAGAAGAATCTTTCTTTTCCCTTTTTTAATAATAATAATAATATATATGAAATGACCATCACTTCAAAATAACTTCTTTTTCAATCCTTCACCCATTTAAATTTGATTCTAAAATTTCTCATCTGTTGTGAAAATGAAGCATGACGGGAATACAGATATCGAGAAAATAATATTAAAATAATAACAAATAAGAAAATAAAGAAATATTTCTCAAATTCTTCCACTTTCTCTCAATTATTTGAAATGCTCTCAAATGTGTGTTCTTCATCACAAATCCACCACAACTCACTATTTATAGGAAAAATGGCAAGTAGGAGGTGGTCCTAATGGACACTAAGATGGTGTAGAGTTTTGACACATGAATAATACATGGAGTTATAGAAGGATGACACATGGAAAATGCCACTAATCTTTTCCATCTAATGGACATCTATATATTAATATTTATAATATTCCCCCTTAGATGTCCATTATACATATGAAATATGTCTCGTTAAAACCTTACTAGGAAAAACCCAATGGAAAAAAAACCTAGTGAAGGAAAAAGAGTACATATTTTAATATATTCATTCCCCGTCATGAAAATATCATTTGAGATCTTTGAGTCGTCGCATTCCAATGGTGTATACTAACTTTTCAAAGGTTGCGGTAGGTAATGATTTTGTAAATAAGTCTGCCAGATTGTCTTTTGAACAAATTTGTTGTATTGTGATGTCGCCATTTTCTTCAAGATCATGAGTGTAGAAAAGCTTTGGTGAAATATGTTTTGTTCTATCACCTTTAATATAACCTCCT
>JBBPDJ010000004.1:8922954-8944879 GCA_037974625.1 Cucumis cinereus | reverse complement strand
ATGGCAAATAGTTGCTACCGTTAATGTGAAGAGCCGTAAATTCTAGTTTTGCTAGATTTGCCATGGTAACACTATAAAATATTTTATTATATTAGAAATTTAATATAAATCAAATATGCAAAATAACATTAATCTTACTAATTATAATAAAGTAAAAAAAAACTGTCATACCTTTAGGACCTACCTTCGGCGTAGGAGATGGCCTGAGCTCGTGCTGATAACGTGTTGTGAAAATGAAGCACGACGGGAATACGGATATCGAGAAAATAATATTAAGATAATAACAAATAAAGAAATAAAGAAAATAAGAAAATAAAGAAATATTTCTCAAATTCTTCCACTTTCTCTCATTTATTTGAAATGCTCTCAAATGTGTGTTCTTCGTCACAAATCCACCACAACTCACTATTTATAGGAAAAATGGCAAGTAGGAGGTGGTCCTAATGGACACTAAGATGGTGTAGAGTTTTGACACATGGATAATACATGGAGTTGTAGAAGGATGACACATGAAAAATGCCACTAATCTTTTCCATCTAATGGACATCTATATATTAATATTTATAATATCATCAAAATAATCCAACTTTTTGAGAATTTAAGGTGGATTCAAACTTACTTTTTACAACTTAGAAAGTATTAATATAAATAAAAGGAAAAATGAATAAGAGCTTACATGAACAAAGGTTTTATCCTCACTATGGCATTAGAAAAACACTGATGAAGTAGCACATGTTAAGTGAGTTCTTTCTCACATGCCTACCTATTGTATGTCACTGTTTTTAATTCCATAAAAGATGGTCTCATTGAAATTGATCGTGTTACAAAAATCGACTAAAACCAATTGTTTGTCCTTGTGGTCGGTTCTGAAGCATCCACACCTGCTCTTAAACAGACGAAAATCGACCAATAGAAACCGACACATCGGTGGCCTGTGGCGGTTTTCATTCAAACATAATAAACCACTTTCAACAGTTTTGAAAATTATAGGACAAAACTTAAGCATAAAAGTACAAAGACCAAGCCAAGAGATAAATCATTTAAACCTAATTCAAGAAACAAACTATTTTTGGGATTTTGATAACATTACCTGGATTTCTCTATAGAAGATCATATATTCCTTCATCACAAAACTTCGGCACCGCAACTTGTAAAAGGATCTCAAAGTTCAGACGTTCGCCACCACATGCTCCAGTACAGTGAGAGCTTCACTTTCTTTGTTGCCTAAAATGTCATTCAGTGATCGCTACATCACATTTCTCACCCAACTTAGCACATCCTCGGTTAAACGAACTTCTTGTAGTACAAGTCTAGAATGAAAACCAATCTCATCATAGAGATTAATCTACAAAATCAGTTTATCTTTCGATCCGAATAGTCTGATTGGATGCATCGATGAATTGATTACTTCGAAATGATAATAGAGAAGGAAGAAGAACGACGGTTGGACTGATAAAAAGGGTTGGGGTTTTGAAACGGTTATTTTATTCTCTCTCAAACGTTGGTCTTTTTGCCTTACCATTTAAACACGCTTTTATTTTTAAATTGAACCAAAATATTAATTTTCAATTGGACTGAAATACCCTCAATCTAAAATATTAAATATGGAGATTGTAAAACTGCCTCTTTTAAAACAATTATAGTTTAAATTTAAATGACATGAACAAAAAAAAAAAGAAAAACACATCTTAACCCAAAAGATCAATGTATATAATCTATTAAAATGTTTTTTTTTTTTTTTTTTACAAAAGAAAAACTAACAAGTTACGTCTAAAGGCCCATGCATCTGGCTATGAAGAAGAGAGTTTGTAATTAATTAGAAACGAAAATAAAAATAAAAAAATTAATTGATGGTTTGAGGTAAAAGAATGAATTTCCATAATGTTTAGGGTAATATTGTTTTGTTTTTTTCACTCTTTGACTAAGGATATTGGTGATAAAATTAACTAAGGATTTATTTAAATAAATAACTAATGAAATAATGAGGTCATTTACATATAAAATATATTCTATATTTCTTTTTCAATTTGACCCATCAAGTCTAATCATCTTAGCTAGACTAGTATCCATATTTAACATAAGGCAATCACAGTCAATTTACCAATGCTCTATACCATTTTATTGTGTAAAGCTCATGTTTAACCAGTAGTTGGTTGTTGGACAAAATCTGTAAAATTTATTTTATATATATATTTTTATCTCTTATTTATGAGAGTATTGGTCTGACAAAGGTGAACTCTTTCACAAGTCTCGTGGTTTGTACTGTTTAGTAATCCTAGTGGGTTGTTGATTTATTATTTGGGTCCTATCAATTTCATAATTCAACCATAACCGAAACTTAGAAAATCTTTTATAAATAGCATTCGTTTTAACCGATTGTTTTAATGAATTGTCTCGATGTATCTTGCCCAAAATGGATATGCAAAAGTTTAGATACAAAAGTGTAGTATTAAAAAAACAGTGAGCTATGCAAATTAAGAAACGCAAAGTCCTATCTAACCATTTCGTTTGATTTTTTTCTACTGGTTTTAAGGAAATATTTAACTTTTAAAGGTATTTTGCAAAATTTTAAATTCTATAAATAATAGCTATTAGTGTCTATAAATGCATCTAGGCACTGATAGAAACTAAAATTCTATAATATTTTATAATTATTTTCAATAATTTTGTCAAATTTTTCTTGAGTTTTCAATTAAATTGGAAAAGTAAAAACTATGTTTTTGGATTAAAGAAAAAGAGTACAAACCTTTATTTAGACAAGGTTTAAAATAATGATTTTATTGACAAAAATGTCAAATAATCTATAAAATATGAGCAAAAAATTAAAAAAAAAAATTATAAGTACAAAAAAGTGAGAAGATATGGAGCATAGGTTTAGTTTGAATCCATTAAAGCCAATGCATCAAACTCAAGCCATTATCATGGATATAATTTGCACTAGATTCAAAAGCAAAATGTCAAACATACTAAATTTGTTTCATTTTTCTCAAATGAAAGCTTGGTTTCTTATTATTATTTTTTTAAAACCTTTAATACTTGTGTCAAGAGTCGAGACTACCATTTACAATCGTAAAAGACCTACTCCAATTTTTCATTATATTGTTTCTTTTCCAACAATGAAAAGAACAAGTTTAGCTGCTAAGATAACAGATCAAGACTCCCCTAAAAAATGTGAAACTATTCTCATTTGGATCACTAAAACAAAAGAGATAAGTTGAAACTATTCTCAATCAAGAGCCAATATAGGATACTCATAGCTATTACTATTGTTTTGTACCACAATCACAAATCAGTAAATTACACGTAATGACATTTGTTTTGTAAAAATGACCAAGAACTTCCATAATAAACCCTTCCATTTTCTTCAAGTAATGGTTGGGTTGCTCTCGAATAAAAGAGTCTTAACACACCATAACATTCACCATAACCATTTTAGCAGCCTCCACAGGCTGAAGGCTGAAAAAGAGCAGTCCTAAGGTTGGATGGGAAAACCTTAAGTATTTGCAATAATTTTCAAATTCAATAACAAAGAAATAAAAAAGGGCTCATATAGCGGCCTTTTTCTAGAAACAGAAATGAAACTTTTCATTGGTGAAATGAAAATATGCTAATGTCCAAGTTATTAGATGATCAAGACAATGCTATATCATACATAATAGCAACAACAATAAATTTGCAACTTCGAACCTAAAAATATAAACCAGTCCTGAGTTGGAATAAACATAGACCAAAATTATTAATTTCAATAGAATTTATCAAAAGCATTTTGAAAGATCCACCATCCAGGAACTGGAGTGGACCATTGACAACATAAAAAAAAAAATATGAATTCTTGATGAGTGAGTTGTAATTCTCTTAGTTGAGAATCATGATTGTTGATGAAAACAATAGATTTTACGTAACTATGAATTCTTCAAATATCGTGCCAAGATGAAATTTTTTAGGTTTTGAAAAAATATTAGAAATACAACTGTTCGACATTGGTAAAGTTCAAGAAAGTCACTAACTCCAAGCACTATAAACGAAATCTACATATTTAGTTTCAAATTATCTCAATTAAAAACACTCTCGTTAATTTTTTTTTTTTTTTTTTTTGCATTCTCTAGTTTGAGAGTGATAAAATGGTGTTAGTATAAAAGCTTTGAAAAAATACTCTTATAATAATTTAGGTGGAGAGAGAAATATATTGTGTTATTGCAACAATTTTTTTTACATAGTAAAGGATGTGATTTTTTTTTCTCGAATTTAGAGTTTTTCAACCTTAATTATTGTTTTTTTAACTCTTTCTTTTAAATTGTCTACTATTTTTCTGATTATTTTTTGCGATAGAAGTAGGAGGTTTATAAGTAGGTAGTAGTGGGAAGTTATAAGTAGCCATGTAATTGAAGGTGCTAATCAATAACACACCCTCATGGCACAGCCACAGAAATAGGTCTTGTTTCAACCAACATCCACATCAATTAAAGTTATTAGACCTGTGTGATTTTTCTCGTTTGGATCGGATATCTATTTTTCTTCCAATAGAAATCAATATGAACTCAGTATAGCATTCAGAAGATTATTGTATTGCATTAGAGCCCCCCAAAAAAACTACATAACTTATTCTACTTTTATATTTGGTTCATATCACTACTGCTACAAGTACATGGTTTATTTCATCAAGACTAGTACATGATTTACTCAATGCAGTAGCTTTGGGGGCTGACAAGGAATCTGGTTATAACTCGTCGTCTCCAGAGTAAAAATGACGAAAAACACAGGAGAAGTCTTTGTTTTCATATCCCTCCTCGCAGAGCTTTTTGTATCTGACAAACAAATAGTTTATATGAACAAACATTATCATCAAGGTTGTAGTAAAATAGGAGTAGACAGATATAAATATATTCAAAACAGTAGAGAGACAAAGAGCAAGGGTAGAGGAAACACCGAAGGAATAGTAATATGGGAAGAGAAAAGGTAAAAGACGAATTCAAAATTTTCATTTATAAAAGATTAAAAGTTCATGTTTTATAAACATATTTTTTTGGAGAAAAGAGTTAGAGAGGTGCAATAATTATCTTTATAATCAAAGAGGGAAATGAAAAGAGGGGGAAAAAAAGGCCTAGGGTGGGTAGAGAAGGAGAAAAGGTAAAAGAGACAGATCCAGTTTTTTCATTTAAGAAAATTTATCCCATTTGGAAACTTTTTTTTTTTTTTTTTTTTTTTTGGTTTTTTAAAATCAAGTCTTCCCTTTTTTTAAAAAAAAAAAAGTAAGTCTATTTCATTTCACTTTCTTGACATGGTTTGTATCTTAAGTAGAAGAGTGGCATTCCTAGCCAAATTCTACAAAAAAAAAAAAAAAAAGTAGTTTTCAATTTGACTTGAATTTTTTAAAACATAGTAAAAAGTAGATATCAAGCAAAAGATCTAGATGTGGAAGAACCAAAAACAAAAAACGAAAGGATTACCAAACGAGGCCGAGTAATTCAATTCTTATAAAAAGAAATTAACAGAAGTTTGAGCATATAATTTTTTCGAGTAAAAGTTAAAGAGGTTAATTGTAATAGTCTTTACAGTTTAAAGGGTGTTTTAGGCAACATGACACTAAAAAAAAACATTAGAAAAAGCAAGAGAAGAAGAAAAATAAGAAGAGGAAATAAGTTTTTCTTCCCCTTCTAAACTTACATCTCTTGCGCCTGGGAGGCGAGTGGATGTTGGAGGCCAATTTCACCAGCTGATGCTGCTGCAAGGTTTAGATCTTTAACCTGCGTTCAACAAAAAGTACAATCGGAGTAAGACTTATTGAAAACCGTTGAATATTGTTGTAGTCAAACCAATCCAACAAGAGATGAGGGAGGAATAACCCAACAAGAGAGTTGTCAATGACATATACTTATCCCTCAAAGAATAAACAGGTTTAAATGACTAACCATAAGCTTTGTCGCAAATCCACCGTCATAATCTCTAGCAGAGGGCACCTCCTCCATCACCCCAGGAACTGGATTGTAACTTTCACTATCACGTGGAAATTACTCAACATTAATAAACCTTCACTAATAGAAAAGTTTTAGCATGAGAAAAGAACCTGATAACAATTTTATCTAATTATGTCTCCAAAATGCTATAGCCTAGAAGCAAGAAACTATTAATTTTAAGAGATATTTCTCTTTGTAAATTGCATAACCATCTAATGCCCAACCCAATGAATAGAAAAGCTAGCTGAATCTAAACAACATTAATTGCATATCCCTGACATGCCAGAAAACTTGTTGCTGCTAAAATTTAATTGGATCAGGAAATGAAACAACTAAGAACTTGAAGTAGAGTAGCCTCCACAAAGGGCTGCCCGCGCCAATTACTAAGCGCTTGGGGTCTCTTGGTTTGACTAAGAGGTTCCAAGTTTGTTTCTTCGTGTGAGTTTTAATACCAAAAATCCTTGATGTTCCCTGGGTCCATGCCTTGGAGTGGATGTAGGTTCCCGCAAGTCTAGGAGACAAGAGCACGGCTAGAAGAAGCGATTTTTTTTTGGGGGGGTGGGGGTTGAATCAAAGGAGGCAAATATTACTATGATCTCATCTAAGTCACAAACATACCTACACCAACAGCGAGCACTTGATGAATTGAATACTTTTGTAAGAGTTTTAGCAGAAATTCCAAGAGACTGGCCTAGAGCCAAAGCTTCTGAAACACCAAGCATACTCACAGCCATTGCCAAGTTGTTGCAAATTTTCGCTGCCTATGACACAACACACTACATGTATCAGAGTTGAGCAACAGATCTCCTGAGAAGGACATTTTAACATATGATACAAAAGTTGAAATCATACTTATTCTTGATGAAGAATAATTTAGGTAAAATGCTTGTAAATGCTGGAGATGATTAAGGATAATTGATAAAGAAAGCTACTGTAAGTCAAACCATTTTAGATGGTCGTTTGAAGTTTCAAAGCTAACAAACTACGAGTCTACAATTTTAAAAACATAAATGAGTATTACAACCAAAGAGGGTGTCCTTTAAATAGAGAGAACATGGTATCTACCGGTGAATTTTGTCAAATAATGGCAATTTTGTTGATTTTCCATACATATGTGCAAATAAGCATTTGTATACCATGGGAGAGGCACTTTTAGTATCACGTTAAACCAGAAGAATTTGTTATGCATTTAAGGCAAGAGAGATTTGCAAAACAAATGGATATTTTATTCAAACAATCAAATAACGATGGTGTGAAACATAATGCTCCTAAAATGAATCATACAATTAAGAAACTAGTTGTCTCGTTCATTAAGCAACTCCAAAATGTCAATATTTAGTACATCATCAAGATTCAAAACACTGCAGCAATGATAATTTATAGAATCACAGCTTTAATCACCGGATACAACAAAAATAAAACAAAAGGAGAGAGATGAAACTCACCGAACCATTTCCAGCTCCACCACAATAAACGGAACCTTTGCCCATTGAAAGAAACAAGGGTTTTGCAGCATGGTAAGCTTCCTCAAGACCACCAACCTGATGAATTGTCATCTCTTAAGTAAAAAATTGGCATAGGATGAAAAAAAGAAAGAATACAAAGTTAATGAAGAAAAATAAAGAAGGCAAGACAAAGCTGTAAACTAGAATCTAATTAGAAAGATGCATCTAGCATCCAAATTATATATATATATATATATTTTCTTTTTTTTATATATATTTTTTATTTTTTTGATAAGAAACGATTGTATTAAGAAATTATAATTGTCACAAAAAAATCTGCTTACATTTTTGTTATTGACAAATAAAGCCATTAGAAAATTAGAATAGCACTTGGAAATGTCTTCTTGCTTCATAAAAGCCTAATAAACCCCTGCCTAAGTTAACCCCGACCTAAGTTAGTTTCTGATAATCTAAGAAGCACATACACTTTAGTTTGGCTCGTGTGTTCGTAAAACACTTGGACACTCCGACACTTGTTGGACATGTATTGGACACTTGTTACTTGTTTTTTTCTTATAAGAGACATGTATATTGAAAAAAGGAGAAAGAACAACTTAAAGGTAAGGGCCAAGGACCTCCCTAAAAGACAACTAAACCAGCAAAGCCTTCCAGTTGTTAAAAATCATGGAGAGGCTATAGTTACAAAAGAGTTTTGTGTGGTTAATACACCACCAAGAAGGTGTTTTGAACCACAGACCAAAATGAATCACAAGAATTGAAAGTATCTTTAAATAATCTTCTGTTTCTCTCCAACCAAAGCCCCCAAAGGAGAGAGCGGACAGCGCTACACCATAACACATTTCCTTTCGGGCCAAAAAGCTTTATCCAAGCAATTTCATTAAACCATTCTTCCACTTTCCCAGAAATACAAGACTGCCCCAAAGATATCAAACAGCGTAAGCCACCCCTTTCTTGCAAAATCACAGTGGAGAAACAAACGATCCAAAGTTTCCTCCTCCTTTAGATAGAGACAGCAAATAGAAGGTTTAAGCATAGTGTTTGGGAGCTTTCTTTGCAATTTGTCATTTGTATTAAGACTTCTATACATAAGGGACCAAAGAAAACATTTATCTTTTTGGGGCATTTAAACTTCCAAGTGGCCCTGATTAAAGGAGAAGAGATACAACGCGCATTCTGAGGGGTGCTGCTGATCAACTTTAGGCAGGAGGACTTAGTAGAAAAAATCCCAGAAATTTCTAATTTCCAAGAGATCCTATCCTCATCTTGAGTAGGGAGCCAATTCAACAACACATCAAAAATGGCAGCTGCGTTAACACACTCTCCTTCAGAAAGGTTTCTTCTCAGACCCAAATTCCAAGATTGGCTATCAAAATCCCAGCAATCAGCTATCCTACCTTCCTTTCTTAAAGACAGAGCAAACATATCAGGGAAACGAAGGGCAAGAGGGCTGTCCCCGCACCAAACATCTGTCCAAAAATTTATTTTCTGCCCTCCCCCAAAATGAATTTAGTGAAGTTAAAGAAAGTCGTTTTCTGCTTGTAAATACCAGCCCATAATCTGCTGGCAAAACCCTTCTTAGGATGATTAGAACACCATCCAGTGGCCTCCTCTCCATAAATTGAGACAATTACCTTTCTCCATAGAGCTTGTTTTTCACATATAAACCGCCACAGCCACTTACTCAGCAAAGCATAATTCTTTTGTTGAAGGCATCCAATACCGAGCCCACCAAAGCAAATGGGGCGCCCAGTTATCTCCCATTTAACAAGATTCACCAACGGGATCTGCTGACCTCCATTCCAAACAAAATCTCTGATTTTCTTCTCCAACTTCTTAGTGATATCAACAGGGGCTTTTAGCAAAGAGAAAAGATAGCACAGGATACTATTCAAGACTGATTGGCCCAGGGTTAATCTCCCTCCTTTGGACAGCTCAGTGCTCTTCCACTTATCAATTTTCATACTGAATCTGTCTACCAAAGCATTCCAAGCTGATTTTGACGCACTCGCATCTCCAATAGAGAAGCCAAGGTAAGAGAAGGGGAGCTCTTCAACCTTGCATCCGAGAGGAGAGGAATGACATTCCAATTCCGAGCTCTCCACATTTAAACCAATCAAGGAGGATTTAGCCACATGGATAGAAAGACCAGCCCCTACTAAGAACAAGTTGATCATCTTCCACCATCTCTCTATATTCTCGGGAGACCACTCAACAAAAAGAAGAGTATCATCCACATACTGTAAATGAGAGACCACGTAATCATTGGTGCCTATAGATATACCTTTTTATCATTCTTTTTTCCAGACAAAGATAGATCAAATTACTGAGGGCATCCCCCACAATTGTAAAAAGAAAAGGAGCCAGCGGATCTCCCTGTCTTATGCCACGTTTAGCTGTGATTGTGCCTCTTGGCCTGCCGTTGATCATAATGGAGAAATTAGTTGAAGAAAGACAGCCTCAAATCCACTTCCTCCATCTTTTGCCAAACCCTTTCATTTTCAAAGCCTAATCCAAGAAAAGTCAGTCCACTCTGACATAAGCCTTTTTTTTTTAAGAGGAAACAATCTCTATTATTAATAACAATAGAGACAAAGCTCTGAGTACAAGAGAAAGCTCTGTCATAAGCCTTTTCAAGATCCAGTTTCATAAGGACCCCCTTTTTTCCACTGTTCTGACAATCATCAATGGTCTCAGACGCCACTAAAATGTCATCAAGAATTTGACAACCCTCTACAAAGGCCATCTGGGAGTCACTTATAATCTTGGGGAGGACAGATTTTATACCGAAGGGAAATTCAAAGCAAATGTTTTATACATACATCGAACACTGAGTAGACTAAAAAAACACATATATGACGATAATAATAACTTTTGAGCATGAAATACAGCAAGCCAAGTTTTTTAAGCATATAAATGCATCAACCCATTTACTTTGAATTTCCCTTCGGTATAAAAATGATATATATTTTTAAAATGTATATTTTAATAAATTTGTCATTCATGTGCCGTGTCCTAGATTTTTAAAATATGGCGTGTTGTTGTGCCCTTTTGTATCGTATCCATGTTTGTACATGTGCTTCTTCGATCAGAATAGAAGAAAAGAGGAAGAAAATGCATGTAATAAACAAGCTTATGTATATTTGGGCTAGCACCACAAATGATAAATGCAAACTTCCACTAACAAGAGGGCAGACTAATATTCGATCAATCTACAGACTTACAAATTTGCATAAAACCACTTCACTATGTCAAAACAAAAGAAGAGATGGCATGGCCTTTTTTTTTTAGTTAAACAATATGTAGGGTGGGGAAACAAACTGGTTACTGTTTAGGTCGTCAAAAAACTTGCTACTAACTAACCACGTGTCCTATATACATGAAAAATTGGCCACGAGATCCTCTCTTTGATGGCTGACACAAGAAGTCTCCTATTTAAAGGGGCAATAAGCCAACCACCTCATACAGCTTCTCCCTGCAGGAACCATCATTCATGTTCATTACTCTATCAGTAACCTCATTCATGTTCATTACTCTATCAATGTTGTTACGACACCCAAATCAGATTACTTCAGAGACAGTACAAGAAAAAAGGATTCACTAGTAAGAAAAGAGTGAACCCGTAGAAAACTTGAAGTAGCAAAAGACCCTCGAATGCTTAACCACGGAGTGCTAGCCAAGGCAACGTCACATGTTATTGCTTTCTTTTTGCCTAATATATTGCCGTCACAAAATATTTCCATGTTCTATATCAAGCAAGTTTTAGCAGGTCCAGGAGATTTTTCTAATGTATCTATGTTCATTCCTTTCACACTTCAAGATCAAGTAGATAAATGAAACTAGATATGCATGATAATATTCCATATTATTTCACTAAGCAGTATATGCATCTTCTAAATCAAAATGGCATATTTCCATCAAGATACGACACATATAAAGTTACAGAGGCCTATCATGAACTTATACCATGAATGTTAGTGTCCTAGCATCAGCAGCTAAAACCCCTCCAGATACAGGAGCGTCCAACATGACAGGGCGTTCCCAAGAACCTACATATAAAAACAGTCATAGGATACAAGGAATAGCCGTAAATTGAGGATTGAAAAATTATGTTATCTTTTCACAGCGACTGGTTCATTGAGTTACTAGAAAATAGATACGTAAAGGATTACAATAAACAATATAACATTATATATTAGAAAAAGAGAGAATTGTGAATTATATTTTTTTTTTAAAGAAAAAAAAACAAACAGACAGAGAATCAGTCATGGTTCCAATGATTGTCATAAATATGCAACCCTCCCTATTAATTTCCTTCACTTGCTTACTCAAGAAATTGAAACCAACTCCTAATCTAAAATTAACATAATGGAACCATTTTATGTAGATTTTAGTTAAGTCTGAGTGTAGTTAATATAATTGTTCCTTCCTAATATGGAAGTTCTAACAATTCTTAAAAGACTTGCCAATTCAGGCTATTCTGTGCTTAGTATGCTGCAGAGAATACAAATTTTTTACAGAAAAACAAGTTACAAGATGAGTCATACTGTACACTGGGAGTTCATATGAAAAGTGTCCATGTTCATGTTGATCTAAAACAGGTACCTCTCTTTTCCTTTAAAATACAGCTAGAGACAACTGCAGAGAGCTCTCTTGATGTTTGTGGATCAATGGTGGAGGAGTCTATTAATAACCACGGCCTTAGATGATAGCCACCATGGAGCAAACCATGTGAACCATTATACACATCAAGAACCTACATGCATAAATCAGAAGAAAACTAAGGATGATATCCACAAGAGCATATGTAAAAAAAGAAAGATAACCTCTCCAACCCAAGCAACGAAAAAATAAGATCATCACTATAAAACCATGCAATCTTCAAAATATTTTAAATTTCTTACAAAATAAAAGCATATAGATACCAACAAGCGTATCATATTCAAACGAGTACCATTCATAACAAACTTGAGCTTGTACATTTAAACCTTAAATTCTACTTATGTAGCCATTTATTTTGACCAATTTGAAGTAACTGTTATTGGTTTTTTGGTCTGTTGACAAGGCACGAGTCATGTGATCAACTTGAACAAATTATAATGGTATAGAAGGTGAAGCAACATAAGAAAGTTGATGACTTTAGAGCCAACAGTTCTCCAGTATCATTCTGCATTTCAAGCTCATTTTTTAAAAAACATATAAAAAACCTATTAAATTCTACTTCAGAATATATAATAATCCATTTTCTCCATACAATTCTAAATTAAGATAACATGATTCTTTCCTCAGCATGTACGTCAGAAATCTAAGGTTGTCATGTACATACCAAAAAGTAAATAGGCCTATCATGGAACATAAAGTTCCAACTTAAATGAAGGAAAAGCCAATAAAGGTCAAATCATAAAACATGCACGTCACAGCCTCAACATAAATAAATAAACAATCCAAGTAATAAAATAGACCCCTTCAGGATGAAGGGGGGAAAAGCCGGTCACAACTCACATGAGAAGGAGAGGGTAGCATTGTAATGACAACATCAGAAGCTTCTGCAACTTCAAAAGGTGTTTCTTTAGTGGCAACTCCCATATCTGAGTAATTCTTCATTGTATTGCGGTTTCTAGTAGGAAAAAAATTATGCCACAGTCAATGTAAGACAAACCAAGTCACTTTTTCAATGAAAGAGCAGCAAAAATGCTTTACACAGAAAAAAATATCAGATGAAATCCACCTAGCTCATGTATGTTTCCTACCAGGTTCATCACCATCCAACTATGAACTTGTTTTGGATCAATTGCGAAGATATGCAAAGATGAAGCGTTTGTAGGGACATAAAAACATAAAATTTGTCTTCGATCATCTTTTGGCTACCTTCAAGATTCAAGTTGAGCAGAGCCAAATATAATTAGGTTATGTTATTTCTCAGTTTAAAAAATTGGAGAGCAAATTATTCAGATGCTATTTAGACTTTCTAATCATTTGGAAAAGAACTGTTTCGATAAGAATACATATCTCTATCAACCATTAAAACTACCCCCAAAAGATTCATCTGACGTTTAGGACAGTTTAACAAAATCTTTACAGTGGCCTTTTGTTGCAAAAGAAGATTCAAGTACATTACATGTCATGTACAACCATATTGTATCCAGCCTTTATTAGATTATTTGCCATTCTGGTCCCCATATTTCCCAGTCCAATGAATCCAACACTCTGCAAAACATTGTTAAATGCACTTTTTTTTAGTCTGAAAAATGTCAGAACAGGAACATGAAAGAAAATGAAATCCACGTTTCCTAACTATTGAATTGAGGAGTCAGAATTAAAAAAGTATGCAGCAAGCCACATTTTATCAAGTTAAAAAGTATATGATCTTGAATCTTCGAAAAAGAATGTGAACGGCCCCAGAGCCAAATCAAAATTGTCAAAGAGCATTCCATATCGTTCCACATTTTATTTATGCCAAGTTGCCAACCTAATAGTATTCCATATCGTTCATCAAGTAGCAAAAACTATTAAAATAAGGTCCAAGTCAAGACTAAATGGATTGCATTGCATTCTTGAACTCTTGAGTACAAATTTTAATGTCAGATTAGTCCTTACTCTAAGATTTCGCATATGGAAATCATAGAATTTTTAAGAAATTCATTTTCTATCATCCATAGGAAACTACGTTTTAAAAATTAGGCTAAACCGCACCTAAATTTTGTAATTTTTGTCAAAAATACCCTTGAAATTTCAAAAGTTTCAAAAATACTCTCAAACTTCCAAAATGAGTTCAAAAAGACTATTACCGATAGTTTTGGATGGAAACCGTTAGTGTTTGATGTAAAAAATACCCTTCAACTTAAAATTCAATTTTTTTAAAAAATAAAAATAAATAATAAATAAACTTATGTTATATGAATAAAAACCATTAACACCGTCGTACTTCTCTATTTTCCTTTTTTTTCTCCCCTCTCTTTTTCAATACCCTCTTACACCCTTTTTTGTTAACTGTTTGACATTTGTTTGTCCAAGAAAAATAAATGTAAACTGCACACTTTATATGGTCTATGTAATAAGAAGAAAGAGATTAATGGAAGCACAAAAGAATTTTAGTACTTTAATGTATTAACAAAGTTGACGCCCCCTTAGCACCCTCATCATATCCAAAAGTAAACTTACTGTCTAAGACAAAAAAGTCCAAGTACACAAGATTTCATGAATATGGCTATCAGCCAACAAAAAGAGAAACAAACTCGCCTATCCAATCATAAACACATACGAAACAAAGTAAAAACAATAGCTAAAAAGAGACACAAGAGCTACAATTTAAACTCTTTTTGAAAGTTTAAGAGTATTTTTTAAACTTTTGAAAGTTTAATGTTTTCGTAAGCAATGAATTTTGATTTGCACTGGATACGATAAGGGTGCTAAGGATCTTAATTAAGATATTTGGGTCCACCTCCTGATCCTAAGATTTTAAGTTGTAAGTCTCTCTGTATTTTGAGCATTACTCTCATTTCATTATATCAATGAAATGTTTGTTTCCATTTCAAAAAAAAAAAAATTGAAACTTTTGAAAGTCCAGTGATATTCTTTACTCAAAGTACAAAGTTCAAGGGCATTTTATCCAAAACCAAAAGTACAATTTGATAAGGGGCATTTTCAAAAATAGAAAAAAAAAACAAACTATTTAAATTTCATAGAAAAAAACTACTAAAAGACAAAAAATCATTAAGCATGATTTTTCTATGAAGTGTAAATAATTTCACAATTTTTCTATTTTTGACAATTTCCCATTTGGAATAAACCATCTTGGAGGCGTTTGGGGAAAGGAGTTGGTTATTATAATCCTTAGGTTAATATACTAGGATTATAATAGTCGGTATTTCGGATGTAAATTATTTTGGATGTAAATTATTTTAGTTTGAGTTATATAACCGTATCTGTTTGAGGCGTAAATTATTTTAGTTTCCAAAACTTGGCTAGGATTTTGAAAGTACTCCTAAAAATTTAGACAATAAAACTAAAAAAATAAAAAACAATAAGTGAAAGTAGTGTTTTATAAGCTTAATTTTCAAGAAGTTAAGTTTTGCATTAATCTGATCGCTGCAAAACATCAGTAGAATATGTTAAACTTACCACATAGAACAAAAGCATTCACATAAACTTGGAATCATTTCCATTAGTTCAAACACAGCATGTCTGCAAGTTCTCCAATCCCTAAACATACCAATCACAATTTGGCTCTACAAGCTAGAAATTACATTTCAGAAAGGGAGGGAGAAACAAAAAAAAAACCTATCCCATCATTCTCAACAACGAAACAAAATCAGACAACCAAGTGATAAAGAAGATGAAAAGAACTTGCCTGGAACGAAGCGAAAGAATCAGCAGAGAAGAATCTACGAATAGAAGGTGTCTCGCTCCCAACCGGAAAAAATTTGAAACGAGATTTGCTCATACACAGCCTGAAAGAAGCTGTAGCCCTAGACATCGCCATTGATGGGCGGAAAAATGCTTCCGGCGATCGGAAGAAGAAGAAGAAGAAATGATCAGTGAATAATAAATTTGTGTAGAAATCAAAAACCTATAAAACCATATTTCCCTTCCTTCCTGCTTTGGACTCAGTTTTGATTCTGACGTCACGTCGGCAGCTTCTCCGGGATAATGTTGATCCGACACGTCGTCCATCATCACCTACCCAGTAAACAACATTAACCAAAAGGACTCTTATTTCAGTAGCGTTTAGTGCGTACGTTCAGAATCAAATGAAATTAAATGTGTTTTTTTTTATAATATTTGAGAATTACAATTATATATGTTTAGGATACAGGATTTAGAAATCTAAGTTTTTTATGTTTGTATTTGAGGTGTAGGTTTTGAATTCTGAGTTTAACTAGTTTGTTTAGTTTTTTTTTAATTGTACATTCTATATTATAATGTATCAATATTTTAATTGAATCTTTTTTCCATTTGTACCAATATTTCAATTTCTTTAATCTATTGATTTTCATGATATTAATATAAAAACAATAAATTTTAACATTCGATTCTTGGAAGAATGAGAAAACGTAATTTTAAAAATATTACAGTGAATAAATCAAATGTGTATTTTGGAATACTTAGAAAAAAAAAAGTTTTTCAAAAATTCATTTTTATTAATTCTTTCAAGGTTGGCATCGGTCGGTTTGGTGGTCGAAAGTTCGTCGAAGGAGTTGCCAAAAAAGGCATCAATGGTTATCAGGGTGGAGTCCGGAGTTGGTCGACGAATTTTCTAGATTGAATTAGAAAAAAAAGAAAGAAAAAAAAAGTAATCTATGGGCTTGAATAGTGTTTACTATTCAAACCCATGCGAAAGAGTGTAAAAAGTCTCAGCTTCCTAAACCCTCGCCTAAACAAGGGTTGGGGTTAGAGTGCCTAACTCATCCAATTTCAACCCTTGAAACAAACACAATCTAATGATTTTATGGATAATTGGGTTTAACACTTGAATTTTGGTGTTTAGCGTTGGAACAGTTACCAATGATTAAGACGATTGGTTGGTTGCCAACCGTTATAACAATCGGTCACCAAAGGTTATGGTCATTGACAATGATCAAGATGTTCACCAAACAAAAATGATGATTGTTTGTTAATAGGGATGACAATCGATCAATAACGATAACGCCGACAATCAAGATGTTTACCAGACGACAAAAACATCCAAAGTTGTAGGTCACCAACGATCAAGACGATCGATAGTCGACGATCAAGAAGATCCAGGGGCAAAGATCTAGAGCTTACGGTCAAAGATGATCTATCGTCATGATCGTCGATCGATCACAATCGGTCATCAATGGTTGAAGTCGACCAACGTTTGTTGCCAACAGTCATCAATTATCATTGATAAAAGGTTAAAGTGAAATTTTTTCTAAAACCTTTGGCATTCAATAAAAAAAACATATTCCAAATTTAGTAATTTTATTCCAAGTGTCCAAACATGGGTTTGGCTTCCAAACCCATGGGCCAAACACTCCCTTTAATTGTCTCTCGTTGTTGTTTTATGCATAATAATAGGGTTGTTTTTACCAAAATATATACGAAATATAAAAAATTTAGAATTTTAGAATTTATCAATAATAGATATTAATAGATTTCTATTAATATTTTGATTATTAATAAAAATGGAAAATCATGAGAACTTCTATGAATGTCTATTAATATTTTAAAAACTTATATATATTTTAAATTATAATAAATAGTAAAATTGTTGAAAATATTTACAAAATATAACAAAATTTTATATTCTATGAATGTCTATCAATAACATTAATAGACACTAACAAAAGTGTATCAGTAATGAATTTAAAAAATTTTACTATATATATTATAGATATATTGATTTTTGTATTTAAAAATGTCCTGTTTTTAACAATGAATTATAAAATAAGTTGTCCAACAATTACAATTATATGTATTACAGTGTTTGAAGAAATATTTTGGAGTTGGATGTTAGACACAAATGAGAGAACACTAAATATATATGGAAAACTTTTAAAACTAATGTTATTTATCACAACACTAAATGCAGGATGAGAATTGTATAATTATTGATTTTTGTCTGTTAAATTCTTTTGAATATTTATTTAATGTTTTTATAAAGATCCAATATCTCAGGATGGTGGCATAAATTGATAAAGATCTATTTGAATAAAGAAAACTAGAATTTTCACAGTTGAAAACATTCAGTCCTTAGCATTTTGGAGAGGTGAGAAGTAGAATGATCCACAAAAACCAGTGGATGAAGAAGCATCTGAAGCCCATTTGAAAGAAAAATAGAAACAAAACAAAAAAGCAAAGAAACCAACAAAACAAAAAGCAGAAAAACACAAAAAAAAAAAAAAAAAAAAAAAATGCCCTTGTCTTAAACTTCACAAGGTCAAGAAGATCCATGTTGGGAAGGGAATTTCTTTGTATCCATCAAACCATGTTCTTTTTTTACAACCAACTTTCACTACAACTCATTACACTAACAATGTCAATGAAACTGAGGGAATGGAAGAAGCTCTTCCTTCATCTACCTCAAAAAACAGTGCCTAATCTAATTCAGAAATGAGAAGCTAATGAGACATTAAATTCCCAATTAAAGGAAAAAAAAAAAAAATTTAAATATCAAACAAAATAAACTCCACCTTCTATCTATATGGAGGAAAGATCTTCATATATTGTCTTGATACCTGGCCTTTCCGATACCGTTCGAATACATCGTAAAGCTATACCAAGCACCTCCTTCATACCCTTCTCTGCTGCTGCATTGCTCATTTCGGGTAACAATAAGGTATCGAAACAGTCGGATCCCCGCCCTTCGGCCACCCGTAACCGTACCCAGTCTGTTAGATCAACTCCTCCCTCTTCACCAGAGATCACATCACCAGCGCATCTTCCAGTTAGAAGTTCCAAAAGTATCACTCCAAATGCATAGACATCAGACTTGAATGAGGGCTGTGGCTTCTTGGAAGCTGCCAATTCCGGGGCACGGTAGCCTAAGACCCCAGCGTCGAGAATTTGTTCGATGGTGCCAGCATGAGTCATGAGGCGATGAAGGCAATAATCAGCAACTCGAGCATTCAGGTCTGCTCCATCCAGTAGTACATTTGTTGCTTTAAGATTTCCGTGTGGAACAGCTCGATCAAAATGGAGATAGTTCAGGCCACGTGCTATATCAACGGCTATCTTCAGCCTTTGAGCCCATGTCAAAGGACCTTTTCTACCCGGGCGATCTGAAATAATGTTACATTGGCAAGAAACCATTCAGAATAGAAGCAAGAAAAAAATCATCTGAAGATCAGTACTGAAAGATCCCTTGGAAAAGGAAACAAGCAATCTTTCATCAATTATGTTTGAATCAGCACACCGGTCTGAAGAAAGTTTTGAACACTCAAAATTTTTATTCAATCTTCCTAACTACCAATTAATTCTTTCAATGCGACAGACAAATAGGAAAAATGTTGGTCTATTTCAATTTCCCATTCTATAGAAGTAGCAATGTATTCACAAGATGTACTAGTTCAACTCAATAGACAGGTAATCTTTCTTTTTTATTTAGCAACAAAATTTGTAGTTCAAGCAGAATGGAAAAGTGAAATAACCCAAGACTTACCATATAGAAAGACTGCAAGGCTTCCAGGTGAGATATAGTCCGAAAGAATGAGCTTCTCATGCTGTGTAGGCCCCCAATAATACCCTCTCAAGCCAACGACATTCGGATGCCTGATATTTGAAAACTTTTTAGCCTCCTTTGCAAATTCCTTTCTCTGCTTTGCTACGCCTTCTCTTAACCACTTAACTGTCAGAAACATCCCACTCTCTAGTGTTGCTCTGTAAGAAGTGCCATGGCTACTTCTCCCTAACACTTCAGCTGGAGCTCTTGATAGTTCCTCTGGTGTCAGTGAGATTGAATCATCGAGAAAATGAAGTTCACCAACCAAACGATCCGGAGACCTTACATCCAATCTTGCAAGGTTTTCAGCAGTAAATGAATCACCTGATTCAGGCGACCAAGAGAAATGGCTGTTTTTTGCTGGGGAGAAACCAGTTCCTGCTGCTAGTTTCTCATCGGGGCTGATTATCTCAGACGATGACCCTTTCCTTGAAGTCACAAGGTCCTCAGCTGAAACAACCAAATTGCTACCAGCTCCAGTTCCGCCAATGCCCGAGGAGCTTAGAGAACTATGTCTACGAGTGTCCTTAGTACTGGCAAGCTCAGGTGGATTTTTCCTTGATATGCAGATGTAATGGAAGAAGATAGCAAGGAGGACAACAATAACCAATGCAATTACACATGAAACAATTATTATTACTTTTACAATTGTGTTCATTTTCTTTCTCCCTGATCTACCATCTGGATTATTGCTTGATCCAGGACCATTAGGAAGAATCAGTTTAGAATTTCCAGGAAAGAATGCAGAACGTGGAAATTTTCTCAAATTTTCAGGGACAGTTCCCGAAAGATCATTAGATGAAACATTAAAGTTCTGAATATCACTCGACAAGTTGCTTGGAAGGGGACCTGTGAAATGATTTTGTGATATGTCTAATGAGATCAATGCTCTTAGACCGGACATAGATGTAGGCAAGGATCCAGAAAAATTGTTTCCAGCAATATTAAGCATTGTAAGGCCAGTTAAAGATATAAATTCATCAGGAAAATAGCCAGTGAGCTGATTATGAGAAAGATCGAGAACCTCAAGGTTTGCTTGACCAGGGGAAGGAAGCAAGAACTTAACAGCCCCGCTGAGTAAATTATTTTCCAGATAGAGCTCTTCCAAAGTGGACATTGTGAGCAAATCAGCCAGCAAAGGTCCATCAAACTGGTTAGAGCTAAGATCAAGGACTTGAAGCTTCGGATACTTGGTAATGGCACTTGGGAGTGAACTACTCAGAGTATTATGGGACAAGTTTAGAAAATTTAACCGCAAGAACTGTGGAGTTACCTCAGGGATTGGCCCTGTCAAAAGATTCTGACTGAGATCGAGAAATTCGAGGTTCCCCCACTTTATTATCCTCGTCAAATTTCCCTTAAATTTGTTATTAGAGAGATCAAGCACAACACAACTTCCAGTCAGCAATGGAAGTTCACCAGTAAGCTGATTGGACGACAGATTGAGGACACGTAAGGTGGTTGATGTGATCATACTTACCGGCCCTAAATGATAAACCAATTTGTTAGCGCAGTATTAAAGTAGAACCACAAAAACATATGTTAAAGAATATAATAAACTAGTTATAACATAAACTAATGTAACAACAAGAGGCAAGTTAGGTACCTGAGAGATTGTTGGCACTCAAATCCAGTTCAGTTAAAACTGAAGCATCTCCTTTTAATAGGTTATTAGGAATATCTCCAGAAAATCTATTGTTGCTCAGTTTCAAGATTTGGAGATCATACACAAAACTAAAACCAGGTAGCTCTCCTGAAAACTGATTGTAACTTAAATCCAATGTTTTCAAGTTTTCAAACAGCGATAACTCGCCTCCATTAACCAACGATCCAGAAAGCTGGTTGTGACTGAGGTTTAAATGCTTGATGGAATCAGAAAGTCGAGGCAAAAACTTCCCATGCTCCGTGTCAGAGCTTGTTAGCATGTTGATACTGAAGTCAACATGAGTAGCACCAGACAAAGTGAAAAAATCAACATCTAGTGTGCCATCAAGCATATTACCATGCAAGTCAAGCACCTCAAGCTCTGAAAGGAGCTCAAAACCCTTTGGAATCTTCTTAGTAAAACCATTGAAAGATAGATCTAGGTATACCAAGTTTGTCAGCTTAGTCAATGCCGTAGGCAGAGAGCCAGAAAACGAGTTATGACTCAAATCCAATGATCGGATTGATTGAAGATCAGCAATTGGATCGATGTTACCCGAGAAGTTGTTGCCAGCCAATGATAGGTTCTGCAAGCTAGTTAACCTACCAATCCCCTGTGGTAAGGATGAGGAAAAGAGGTTATTTGAGATATCAAGAAACTCTAGACTTTGAAACTCGGCTAT
>JBBPDJ010000004.1:8883700-8914574 GCA_037974625.1 Cucumis cinereus | reverse complement strand
GACTCTCTTGAGCTGTCTTGCAGGGTGGCAGTTTGACCGTCCTTGCTGCCACGCTGCAGACACGTCAGGGGAGTCGTGGACAGGGTCCACGACTTTGCAACCCTATTTTTGACATTTTCAAACCTTCTCACCTAAATTTGACAATAATTATTAAAAAACATTATTAAAAAAAAATTCTTAAAATTAATAATTAAGTTATTTTAAATTCCATTTTTTAATATTGCAGTGAATTTTGTATATAGGAATTCATACACGATGTCATAAATATGAATTACAATTTGATGACAATTAAGGTCTCGTTTGATAACGTTTTCATTTTTTGTTTCTTGTTTCTCATTCTCTGTTTCTCGTTTCCTATTTCATCTCTTTCGAGGATAAAAAACAAGACTATGTTTAATAACTATTCATGTTTTCCATTTTCTTTTTCTTGGAAAAAAGAAACAGAAACATAAATTTGTTTGATAATTATTTCTTGTTTTTTTTTGCAACAAGAATTTATAAAAAGAAACAACAAACAACAATACATAAAAAATGTTTTATTGAAAGATTATGTCATCTAATAAAATAAAGTCCCTATGAAACAAAGTTGTATCATATCCTTTATATGTTGTTCAAATTGGATTGACACTATCATCTCTAACTCAAGTCATTTGTCTTAAATGATGTCCAGTCGAATTCAACTTAATTACATAATTATGTAAATATTGTGGTTGTAGAATAGTAAAATTAAGCTAAATGAATGTATTAGTAAGAATCATTTATATATTGCAAAATTCTACTCGATTTTTCCTAAAAAAATTCAACTAGATTTCGAATCATATACTAAAAATCTTAGAACTAAAATAATGTATAAACACACATATTGCAAGAATTAATACTCAAAAAGTGAAATATAAAAAAAAACATACATAATGAAATTAAAATAAGATATAAATCTAAATATTAGATCATTTTAAAATTCAAAATTAAAATAAAATATAATTGTAGCAGAATTATTTTGTAAATAGCATCCTTAATTAAAAAAATTATTAAATATGGAAACAAATATTAAAGAAAAAAAAATTGTCCATCATGGGAGTTAAAAATTGAAATATAAAATAATTAATATACATATTAAAAATTTAAATAATATATAAATTTAAATATAAGAAAATTCTAAAATAAAATAAAATATAAATATTGAAGAATTTTGTAAATAAAAAGATAATAAAAAAAAATAATAAATGTGGTGAAACAAATTTTTTTTAAAAAATTGCTTCAAGTGGGATCCGTACAAACAACTTGCAAGAGAAAGATAGTTATCATGAGCGTCTAATACCACACAAAAAAACTCACATTCATTACTTGTGGAAATGATAAAATATAAATAAAAATAGAAATAGGAGAAACTATTTTTCGTTGTTTCTCAATTTTGGCCAATTTTTAAAGAATGTTTCTCAAATTTTAGAAACAAGAAGCGGAAACAGTTATCAAACAAATATGTTTCTTATAAAATGAGAAATAAGAAACGAAAACGTTATCAAATGAACCCTAAAGATACCTATCAATATTGATGGGTATTTTAGTAATCTCGAGTTTAGAAGCAATTAGTTTATAATTTAAAGGATATTAAAATAAAATGGTTTAAATACTAGTTTGGTGAAGTATTATGAAATTTGTTATATTTTGTCGACACTACTTAAATATTCAAATTTTTGTTATTGTCCTTTAGAAAAAGAAATTATTATATGTTGTATGGATGTTTTCTCTAAAAAACTATTTTAATATTTTGGTAAAATTAAATAAAAGTTAACTTTAAACTTACCGCAACAACAAATTTTAAAATTTATTGAAATATAAACGATTAAATTTGGACATTTAAAGCCAAAAGTGAGCATAACTAAACTTTAAGCTCCCAAAAGGATTATGTGATGACATTAACAGAACGTGCAACCAATTTGGTGGGGTTCAACAGGGATAAAGGTAAAGCGCACTGGACGAGTTAGGGCAATTTATGTCACAGTAAAGCTGCTGGTGGGCTCGGATTTAAGGATATCCATTTGTTCAACCAAGCTATGTTAGCTAAGCAAGGCTAGAGAGTTATCAGAAATCCTAAGTGTATGTTGGCTCAAGTGCTCAAAGGTAGTTACTTTCCTGATAGGGATTGCCTCAAAGCTCCGATGAGAATTAACCCTTCCCTTACTTGGAGAGGAATTTGCTGGGGTAGGGATCTTTTCTTTAAGGGGTACAAGTGGAAGGTTGGGAATGGAGCCCGAATCTTTATTCATAAGGACCCATGGGTTGGAGTTGGTGGCTCGGGTTCGCCTGTCTATGCGAATCGAGCCTTGGATCTAAATTTTGTCTACGATTTCCTCGACCCGTTCGGGAACTAAAATCACACCATGATCAGTGATAATTTCCTCCCTGATGATGCTAAGTTAATCCTTGGTATTCCCAAGATGGGTCGTAGGGGTGTTGATGAGATCATTTAAGGGTTGGACCCCAAAGGTTGTTTCTCTGTTAAGAGTGCTTATAACTTGGCGGCCCAAAGCTTAAGCCTTTATAGGGTTCGATTTGGAAGCTTATGATCCCGCTTAGGGTGAAGATTGATGTCTGGAAAGTCATAAAGGACGTTCTCCCAATGAGGTGCAACATTACCAAGAGGGGAAATTTTACTAAGCCTCTTTGTTTGTTTTGCAGGAAATATGGAGTCCTCTTCTCATGTCTTCTAGGGTTGTAAGTTTATGAAAGGTATCTTTTTTCACTTTTTAATTCCTTATAATGATTTCTTTCCTCTTTCAGAGATAGGTGGAGCTCGGTCGACTGTTGATATGGCTTGTTGAAGGTGTTGTTCAGTGTGAAGCAAGAGCCTGCGACCATCCTTCTGTGGGATGTCTGGCTGCAAAGAAACATGTGAACTCCTACGGTTTTTTTCTTGATGGTGCTGAGTGAGGAAGATCTCAGCCCACATTAAGGAGTTTTGCCCTTTGACTGATGTTGCCCATCCCCTTCATAGTGTTGAGAACCTGTCAAGTCATACTCCACTGATTCTCTTGTCTTTGCTGGGTGTGAGGTGATCCACTCCTATTGGTGTATTAAAAACCTGAAAGCTCTTATTTTGTTATATTTAAAAATGAACCAAATTATAATCAAAGTTGAAGTACATACTTTCATGTACACTAAACTAGAAAAAGAAAAGAAAAGAAAAGAAAATTAAGTAAGAGACCAAACAACAATCATTTGAATACTTATTTATTTATTGTAAATATAAAAAACTGAATGCAAAAGGTGATGTTTACATTATATAATAATGTGATAAAAATATAAAATTAAAAAAAAATTAAAGCAAAAGCATAGTGGATACCAATTATAGATATGGAAGTCAATTTGGTAATATATATATATATATATATATATATATATATATATATAATATCTCACTAAATGTAAATGCTGGATTGGGGTGTAAAGCTATGGTGTATGGAGAGCACAATTATTTTTTGTTTCCTTTAATCTATTCTTTACAAAACCGTTTGTTTATTCTTTACAAAGCCGTTTGTTTGCTTCAATTAATAAATAAATCATCTAAAATTATAATAAACACACTTTAAACTATTATTATATTTATATTTGAAGGTGATTATTTTAAATTGAGTGTTATTTTTTATTTTAAATATGCTATAATAGCTAAAGTTGAAGGTTTATATTTCCAATCTATGTTTGTTGGGCTAAAAAAATTAAAAAAAAGAAAGAGAAAAAGAAAAAGAACAATTGAATGTCATCAAGTTAAAAAGCTAAATATGCACGAACAATATTATCAAAATTAAAAGATATTTAAAATATTAATTTAAGTAATTGAGTTTAATTAATTAATATATATATATTATTTATTATATAGTTGGGAAAAAGTTTGGGCATTGCATCACACAAGGCATTACCATGTGGTTTCAATGGGTTTACTCTATGAAGGTTTTTATTGCAATTGGACTAATTCCAATTCCCCCTTTTCAATACAAAAAGTATTGACTTTAAACTTTAAAAAGCATCCTTTTGATTATGTAAATATAAGAGTTCAATGAAAAAAAAAAATGCACAAATAGTAAAAAGCTATACAAACATAGCTTACATACAAACTTTATTGGTTAGCTAAATGTTTCAAACTTTTTTCTTTCTTTCTATTCATCGATGATTTCCATTTAAGCCTTATTTTCAACGTCTTATCAACAAAGAAAATCATATCGCTACATCTTATTTTGTAAGAATTTTATGTAACAATAACCGACATGTTTGACCCAAGGAATCAAAGTTAGAAGAGCTAAGAAAATTTTAGACCCACCATAGACCCCACAACTAAAAAACATCAATTTCATGAATTGTTAACTCCTTACACTATAAATTTTACTCCTAAACAACTCTAGACTTAATAATTCATTTATTGTCTCGAATGCCTCCAAAGAGATAAATTAAAAGAAAGAGACAAAGGAGATGGGTGGCGACGATCTGTTTATTTGGTTTGTTATATATCTTACACTATAAGTTTGTTTGGTTTGTTATATAACTCCGGTGACTCCTTACACTACAAGTTTATTTGCTTTGATATATATCTTTAAAATATTTTTATTAAAAATTTTCAAGGTTTATTTGCTTTGTTTGGTTGTCAAAGATTGACCGGAGGTGGTGGTCGAAGATTGCCGACGACGATCGCCGGAGGTGGTGTCCTCAAGTTGGTGGACGGACTTTTCAACCCTTGAAACAAATATTGCTTAGGGTTGAAGAATAGTAAAAACATGTGAGTTATTTTAATCCTAATCCTAATCCCCAACTAAAATAAACTTTGCCACAAACATAGAGTGAACTATTATAGTCCAGTCCACCTCACTCCATGCCCCAAACACACCCTTAATGTATGAGACTAAATTTGAACATTTGAAAGTACAAAAACTAAAATAGAATTAGTACAAACTTACGAGGACCAATGCAATATTTTAACTTAAATTTTTTTGAAGAATTGAATTGGAAATATGTAATAGGGAATTTCAAAATAAGCATTATGGTAGTGGTAAAAAATGAAACATATTCTCAACAACTAACTAAGAGATCATGAATTCAATCTATGACAGCCACCTACCGTAGAATTAATTAGTTGGAAGAAATTAGTAACAACATCTTGGTGCTTTAGAAAATGAAATGATCGAACTAAAATTCAAAATAACAAGGGGAAAAAAAGAGAGAAGAAGAATCATGATAAATTATTGTAGAATGTGAAGACATATAATAATAGGTAATAATAAAAAAAAGAGGCACAAAAACTTCTCATTAAATAAAATGTTTTGATTGGAATTCAATTGAACTAAGGCATCATCATCCAAATGCATAATGAATGTCTCTATCTCTCTCTCTTCTTCTATTATCTTTTTTTTTATATATATAATTCTGTTGGAAGAAGTCAACTCAAAAGTAGAAAAGTGATTGGCTATAACTTCCTAGAAAACAAAATTATAAAGATTATATTTTCAACAATTCACACTGACTATATACTGTATTTTCACCATTCAAAGAGATTAATGATGCTTATACAAAACACACAGCTAAAAATCAAATCATGAATAAGTAGTTGAAATCACCACTAATTTCCAATTACACCCTATCATTTATCTCCTCCCTAATTTTGGAGGTCGAACACAAACAAAAATAGTTTCAACATGAAAGTGGGTGAACGGTTAGATATAATATTAAATTTATCTTCACCTACAAACTTAAGCTTTGGGTTGATGAACTTCTCTACTCAAATATGTTTAGACCCAACCGATCTTTGAACAATCAAATCTAATTATAATTTGTTTAAGACTAGAAAAAAATTAACATCCTGATTCCTAAACGAAAACAAAAACTTTAGGCCCATAAATATATCATTATTACTCCATATTAAGTAACTTGAACTTCTAACTTCTTTATTCTATATGATTTTCTTCATCTCCCACTTTGATATTACATTCATTTTTCTTCATTTAGTACGCATCTCTTTTCTCAAATTACAAATTTATGTTGAAGCACGTAAAGGACTACTGAGTCATTCGAAAGCTGGTTAGGCCCTTTCGACCATAATTGTTGGAAGATAGATTGACACATCATATGGCCTATGACATATTTGTCAAATTGATGATGTATATAAATAGAGGAACTAACCCACAATCAAGCCAATGCAAACTCCCCAATGCTCGACTCTATACTACTTCTATCAAATATCTATTTGCAGCAAAAAGAGAGTGGACAAGTCTTTGTAGATAATTAAAGTCATATTTATTGGATATTATATTAAATTTACCTTCACCTATTAGCTTAAGTTTTTGGATCAATTGGTAAGCTGGTATCAAAACAAGTTGCTTCAAAATGTCCTAGGTTTAAGCTCCTTTATTTCCACTTACTTGACTCTTCTTCATATTTCAAGTCTACCAATGAGAGGAAGTGTTAGATACTATATTACATTTACCTTTACATACTAGCTTAAGTTTTTCGGTTGAATTTTTGTTTTAAGAATATTAGCTATTTCTTTGAATCCATTTTTTCATGGAAGAACCAAGCATTTTAAGATTAAATATTATATTATGAGAGAGATGCAAAAAGAATGAGAAATGTAGTTGGCTCATTGTATCAGTTCAAAGGAGCTAGTTGATATCTTTCACCAAGTCTTTTTAGTGTTGGTGGTTTTCAAGCTGTTAGAGTAAAGTAAGTGTTTGCAACATTTTAGACCTAGTTTAGTAGCTATTTTGTCTTTTATTTTTGTTTTTTAAAATTAAACTTATAGACACTACTTTTACCTTCAACTTTTTTTTACATTCTACCAATGGTTTAAAAAACCAAGCCAAAATTTAAAAACTAGCGTTCAAAAAATTGTTTTTGTTTTTGGATTTAGCTAAGAATTCTACAATTGTAATACTAAAAAAAGATGGCTAAGTACCTATATTTGGAGTTAGTGGCTAATTTTTTGTGGAGGAGATAGTTTGTCTCTAATAATAACAAGATATACCCACATCAACTACAATGAACCCAATAGATGTTCTAACATTTAAAACCAAACAAACAAAAAAGCAACACCAAATGTCAACAGAAAAAGATCAAGAATGAAATGAAAAGGCCCTTAAAAGGGAAGTGAAGGCTCTATTACACTTGGATGTAACTTAAAGAAACCTCATAAACATTCAAAGTTTCAAGCTCAGCCCTAAAAGTGGACAGAACTTTCTCAGTATATGTTCTTATGACAAAACAATCAATCAAATAGTTTTAAAAAGTATACAAAAAAAAAAAAGTCAACAATATAAAACAAAATAGAAAAAGAAACAACAGAAGTTTGAAGATACAAAAGCATTTGGTGGCAATGAGAAGAAACTCCATGAAACTTTATCAAATCAAAATCAGAGAGTGGCAGTGAATGGAACTTGTGCCTTTGAGATCCAATCTTTACCATCAATGAAGGAAGAAACTGTGAACTTTTTGGCAGTTTTAATGTCAATGTTCTTCACACCCTTCCATTTAACTCTTTTGGCTGTGGAAGACCCAGGGCCATAGTTTTGAAACTCTGCATAGAATATGGTATCTGGGGCTGATGTTCCAACCCATGGCAGCCAACCAGATGGGTGAATCAAGCTCTTCAAATTACTTTGCATAAACACGGTTGTCGAGTAGTTCTTCCATGGACGACCGAGGTAAGTTTCGGTAGTTTTCAAGTTCTCGAACGGTTGGATTGAAGAACCTTGTATCGAAATGCCAGTGTTTTGATTAGGATCAAACCTGCCTTGAGCAGTGATTGTGTTCTTTTGGCCTAAAAGAGGCAACCTGGGTGCAATGGTGCAGTTTTGTAGGACTACTGCTGAGTTTCCGAAGATGAAATCGACTGTGCCGTAAACCTTGCATTCACGGTAGAATTGACGGTTGGAGTGTGCGTAGAGAGTGTCTTGGTATGCATTCATTTGGCAACGGTAGAAGATTGATTGGTCGGATGTCGACATCAGAGCGACTGCTTGATGTTTGCTCGGTCCAGCCGTGTTTATGAACCCCATGTCTATGGCAATGAAGCCTTTTCCCTTTGCAGCTGCAACAGAAATTAAAAAAGAAAAAAACATATTGAAGGTTAGAACGTAAGGTTTGCAGAAAACTAGAGGGCGTTTGGCCCCCAACTTGCCTTAGATGAGGTAGGCTATTATAGCCCGGGTCTCCTATTATAATAGTTAAAGTTTCCCACTATTATAATTCATACATAGCTACAGTAAAACTATTTGAAACTTCTCGTTATCTATAGTGTTTGCTATTTTGTAACCATTCTCTTTTCTCATTTGTAATAAAGATTGAAATAGTCTGCAACCCCACAAGTTATTATAATCTAGATTGAATTATTCTTCACCTCAAACACAAACTGTTATAACCCACAAACTATAATAATCAACTCAAAGCCGAGGAATCTTTTCGTTTTCTTACCAAATGTTGCAGTTGAAAATGTTGGTGTTCCATCTATGACATTAAGGCTGCCACTTACTATGGTTGCATTCATTCCATCACCAACCATAACCACATTCCATTTGTTCTTCACAACTTCAACATTCTCTTTGTAAGTTCCCTTCTTCACATAAATTACAGTTCTCTTCTTGCTCTTATCAGGAACGGCCTTGAGAGCTGCAGTGATCGTTTTGTACTTTCCCGAACCGTTGTTCGCTACAACAATGTCAGCCTGCTTCCTGATATCGCTCTGAGCCAGCTTTCGGAGTATCGGGCGCGCCCAATCTCCATTGGTTTGACGATCTTCATAACTCATCAATCGTCGTAGACTTAAAGAATCGGTAAGCTTCGAAAAGAACGACACAATGGCAAGTCCATTACTTGTCAACTCAGTGGAGTTCTTCAAGAAACTTGCAACGAGGTCTGCCAACGCTGGATCGACTTCGGCAAGACCGTCGATGCAAGTCTGTTGGTAAGTAGCTGCTGAAGTTAGCCATGTTTTCAAATCATCCACAGCTTTCAGTAAAGTAATATCGCTAGAAGACAATGAGATATTCAAATGATCCAATGCTAAGTCCAAAAGTTCATGACAATTTTCCAAAGCCAAAATGGTCTTATTGTCAGTTGAATTGGTAATAGCATGATCAAAAATGTAGTCAGCCACTTTTGACAATTCACCGAGAGCCAATTGAACCGAAAGCTTTGATATTTGACCGGGATCGAGGTGGCTTGAGTTAGCTAAAGGACCAAAAGCCTTTAAACATGTATCAGGATACAATGTCACATCACAAATAGCTTTGATTGAAGCTGAAAGAGAATCATTTTGATTGTTCCTGTCATCATTGTTATTGGAAGCATTTCTAGTACCAAAAACAACAGCAACAACAACAGCAACAAGAACAACAGAGGATAAAACAATGACAACAATCCTCTTACGAGTCCTCCGGCTAGCATCGAGCCTCAATAGGTCGGTTTCGTCGACCTTACCGTAAGGTCGAAGAAAAGACATGGTGTTGTTAATTCCTCAAACTTGTTGTAATGAAAGAATGTTTTTGGTGAGATGGGAAAAAAATGTTAATTTTGCAGTAGAATAAATAGAGAGAGCACTAATTTAGAATGTTTTGACGTGCAAAGCACTAGAGAGAGTGGATTTTGAGTACTGATTATTTCAAGTATTTTATTATTATTATTTTTTGGGAATTTTTTTTTAGTTATTTATTTAATTTGTTTTAATTTTAATTCAAAAGTTCATACACGGTTTAAAGAACTGCATCTCACGTTTCAGCATGATATCAATGCAACTAATAATTTGTTGATTTTTTTTTTTTTAATTGAAATTTTGGAATATATTAACAAACTCTTCTTCTTTGTCTCTCTCTACAGCTAAATTTCTTTAAGATTTTGTATTCATTTTGTTAGAGAATGAGAAATTGATTATGTACAATTTTTTGGTTTTATCTAAATTTGATTTCCAAAAAAGAAAACTAAACTCTGACCCTCTCATTGACTTCTTGTTATCTGGCAATGGGCTACTTTCCATCAATATGGAAATATTGGTATTAAGAAGTCAAATTAAGAAAATGTTTATATGAAGGTTTTTTTTTTTCTTTTTTCTTTTAAACTACAAATTAATTGCTTGAATTTTGAAATTTGTTTATTTGGTTAGTTAAGATTTAAAAGTGGCTAAAATGGAACTCTAAGGTCTTCTTTAGTAATCACTTTGTTTTTTCTTTTTATACGTTCGTTTTTCTTACAACATTTTTACCACGGTGTTTAACTTTTGTAACTAAACACTTACTTATGAGCAAAATTTCAAAACCAAAAAACAAGTTTTTAAAAACTATACATGTTTGTGTGTGTATATAACTCACCTTAGTTTTTGAAAAAACACTTCGAAGTAGTCGATAACAAAACAAAGAGATCAATAGGTGGAAGTAGTGTTTATAAACTTAATTTTGAAAAACCAAATAGAGATCAATTTTGAGGTCTTTTGAATTGGTCCAATACATTCTCTAAACATAACCTAGTCTATTTAACATCTATATTTGAAAGTTCCGATACCAGATACAACTTTTGGATTAAATTTATAATTTAATTTTTATCATTTTATAAATAAAGATTGAAGTTGAATTAAATTTATAACTTAGGGAGGTAGGAACAGAACATATAGTATTACAACATATACTAATACAACTATGCAATTTGATGTACTGAAAAATATTAAAATTTAGCAATAATTGTCATAAAAGCAAGCATTGGTCAACATAAAGGTTATTTTTCAAAATTTCAATCAATTTATAAGGTGGTCAACACGGTGCATATAGTATTTGTTTTGATGGTGTGATGGGTGTCACGAATAATTAAAGTTCATATGCTACTTCTAAACATGCAAAAATAAATCAATCATATGAAAGAAAGAGCAATTTATTATTAACAACTTGGTGATTAATGGATTTTAAGTTCATAATTGTAAATTGACAATCTATTTTTTTTTGAAAACATAAATTGACAATTTTAATATGATACACGTAATGATTATTTTTTATAGCAATTTTAATATATATATATATATATATATATATATATATATTTTGGCAAAAATGTTGGATTAATATGTGTAACGGTGAATCAAACCTTTGAGATAGTACAAGTACAGTAACAGTTAAACTATGCTCATTTTAACATCTTTAATAGTTTGACCGTCAATATTATAGATAACTAGTTTAATTAAATAGCAATTAACAAAATAGAATAAATTAGGTTACCATTTTGGCTGTTGTATCAATTTCATTTCAATGGTAAATGTAGCAAGTGTTCTAATTTTTACCATCAATTTTAATGCATAATTTAACCACCCAATAAGTTTGTCATAATTCATAGATTTCAACCAAATAAAAAGAAAAAAGAAAAAAAAAAACTACTTAGCTGTAGTGTTTTCTATAAACTTTTATCGGTTTCATACATAAAAACATTTTATGATTCATTTAACCCATAAGAGAAACTTTGTTTAACAATATTTTGGAGAAAAACCATTTTAGAGAGTTAGAATTATAATACTCAAAATTGTTGGTTAATATTATGACACTTGGGAAATCTTTCGATACAAACCTTTAGCAAAATATATGAAAGCACATCCAAGAAACCTGCCAGATTCTCATATCATGAACTTGAAGTAAGTAATTTTTCCAATTTATTCTTGAAACAATGGTTGAAAGAATTAAAAGGGTACAACTTTAGGCATGTGGATTAAGAATATTATAAAATGAAACACCAATTTCACTATTTAAGTAGAGAAAAGATGTAACGTGATTGCCATGGTCAAATATTGACGTGGATAGAGATCAAATTATCAATTTTTCAAAAATATCAAAATCAATTGAAAGTTATGAAAAAAACTATAAAAAAAGGTTTTTGAATACACTTTTAAAACAAGTTAGCATATTTAATACTTATATTTTATTTATGTGACATTGTATTTATAACTTTTTATGCTTCATGATTTTTAATAAAACTCTTAAATTTGCCTTAGATGTCAATATCAAACTCATAAAAATGAGGAATATCAATGAAAATATCAATATATCAACAAACATTTAGCACTCCATGTGACATTCAAAATGTCTGAGCCACAACATTTTATGAACTCGAATCAACACAAGCTGCCAACATCAACTTGTACTAAGCACGCCATTTTAATCGAAGGGAAAGGTAAAAAGATTACAAAGAGAACCAAAAATAAGAGTTGATGAAAAGAAGCGATATAGTATTGTCAATCTACTACCAAGGAGAAATGTGAAGAACAACCAATAGAAAGCACAGTTCCTCTAATTTTGAACTCAGAAACAAAAGAATTTATTTATATTAAGACAACTCAATACCTAAGTCCAAAATTTAGGGTTGATTTAATAAGACATTGTCAAAACCAAAAAAGAGAAGTGAAGAACTCAAGAAATCTAACAAATTAAGAGTACACAAGATAGATATTACGTTATATGGAATGAGACTCATTTTTTTCCACCACCTGAAACATTAAATTTGAAGAATATAATATCTCCATCTTGGACCACGTAAGTTTTTCCCTCTTGTTTGTATTTTCCAGCAGCCTGTAAAAGAAGGATGAGAGGTAAAATGCAAGCCCTAAAGCAGTTTAAAAGTTGTCAACCTAAACATAACTCATTGATTAAGATTTCCCTTGACTGAGAGGTCAGAGTTGGAATCCCTCACCTTCGCATCTAGTTCAACTTGAAACCGAGGAGGTTGCATTTTGTAAAATGTTAAATATGAAAATAAATTGACTATGATTAATTATAGTTTAAATTATTTTCGTTTATCAGAAACCGGTTCAAAATTCAGGCTTCAAATCAAAATTTGAATACAAAAGTACCAAGATAGAATATATGTATGTATACCTTGACTGCCGTCTCACTACCAAGTTCCTTGAGATCCTCAAATTTCATGACCTAAAACCAACATAAAAATTAGGTTAACATTCTAAAAAAAATTTAAAAATTATAAAATGAAAATAAAATAAAAAATCAAAAAAGAAAAGAAGAAATAAAATAAAACTCAACATAAGCATGAAAAAGGTCAAAAAGCCTAATCGATCCAAAAATCACTTGGCCTAAACTTGAGGAGCTGGATGAATATGTGACTAAAATTGTTTAAATATAACATAATCCATGAAGGCTTCAGAATAACCTCAGCACAAATGAACCCTTTCTCAAAATCAGTATGAATTGTTCCTGCAGCTTGAGGAGCCTTTGTCTGTCGTCTAATTTGCCAGCATTTCACCTGAAAAGGTCCATAAATTCAGGATTAGATCAGGCTAAAAGTTAAAACAGCAATAAATAGGAGAGACTTGGATAGCAAACAACCACAATTTCCAACATTAGCAGCAATCAAAGGAGATGAACAGAAGGTATTCTACATGAAAAGATACGGAATCTCATAAACAGTAAATACAACAACTCAGGGATGGGGGGAACCTACGAGCTGATAAATATACCAGGACAAGAAGCCAAAGTGTAGTATATACTATAGGCAAAAGCATCAAGTAATTGGGAGAGCGGTCATTCGATGGAATTAAATTATAACCGGACAAAATAAGTCAAATTAGGTTGAAGTTTTTAACTCTGAGTACAATTTTATTTATTTATCTATTTATCTTTTGCAATTAGGACGGTGAGTAAACTATTTAAAAGAAAGAGATGAGACTTGAAAACAAGCACAAAAACATAGAATTCATGCTGAGCCAACCAGGCTAATTCAATAAGATTTTTCAAGTCTTTTTGTTTAGCTGTCTAGTTCATTCCATGTAAAGAGCCAATCGTTTCAGTAGTTAAATTTCTAGAACTGATAGAATCTATCTAGTTTTCATCTGTAAGATTTAGCCAATCTTAGTTATGAATTTGGAAACCCATCTGAAAGGCATGGGAAAGAAGAACATCGTAAAACTTTTGGCATATATGTCCATAGCTCATGGCCTACCATCTACTTTGCATCAGAGAAGGACATCATAAAATAAATACTTTGGTTTAGATATCATTTACTCATTTACTACAATCCCCTACTTGAACAGAGTTGTTCTTCTTATTACTATTATATAGAAACTATGCTTTCATTGAGAATAACTAGAAAGGTACAAAATTTGCCAATACAAAAAACAATGCCCAAAACGGCCAATAAACACCTTAGAAGATGAAGAAAATGGCACCAAATATAATAAGGTTGGGGATAATTACAAAAGTCTAAAGAGAGGCATTAAACTTGGGCAAGGAGCACACCTCTTCAATGCTCAGAAAACGTCTCAACCATCAAAGGCAAGAAATGGTAATAATTACGTAATATTTGAATAACTTTTAATTTGTAAAAGCATACATATATACATGTAAATAATTATGATACATATTTTACCTCATCAGGACCAGCAGTGAAGAAGTATATGAGATTGATCGTCGAGAACCCAGTCTTTATGATCTTTGGAAGCGCACTGTAGCAATGTTAATCATGTTCAGTGCTGTAAAATTATTGTTTTTCACTATGAAGCTTCAAAATCGTTGTGAAAGTAACATTGTTTAGTCTTACAGTTGGATAATTACAAAAGTCTAAAGTAACATTCTGTATGCCAACAGAATACGTATGTGGGAAAGCAATTTATTTTATTAGAGTAGATGGGTTTGTTTGAAAATAAAAAATCACTGTAGCGTGAACTAGAACTAGTAGTACTTTTCCATACACATCAATCAAGTACAATATTGTATACATTTAGAAGATAGTGGATTCTCTTTCTACTTTTAAATTGCGCAAGGGAACTTGGATTTTTCTTTTTTGGTAAGAGGGAACTTGGATTTCTTTTCAAAAGGATAATTGGGCTTGTGCATCTTTTAAGGACCTATTTTCGCATCTTTTCTCTCTTTCTTCATCTCCAAATGCATATGTGGCAAGTATGGGAATCTTTCACTTTATAATGGAATATTCCATTATGAAAGTCCTTAAAGAAGGAAGAGATCACTGACTTTGCTTCTCTTATGGGTACTATTTCATTTCTTAAAGTGAACCCTTCAACAGATTCAAGGAATTGGCCTTTGGAACCCTCGGGGCTGTTTACAGTAAGATCTTTGACAAAAAAGTTAGCTTCTTCCTCGCCCTTACAAAATGATTTATTGCAAATAATATGGAAAACGGGGAGACCTAAGAAGTTCATTAGGTCAACATACTTATACGATTAATAACTGTTGAATATACACTAAAATCGTTATTTGATGCCATGTTTGTAACTAGTATTAAATTATTTTAGTTTTGCAATGTATTTCTCTTTTATCACCCCCACCCTGTCCTTAGCACTACAAAAGCCAAGACTGGAGACTCACCTTTGAATCTTGTTCTCTTCACAATACTTTTCTACATCAGCTGGGGACGACATATCCGCAAGATTTCTTTCTAACATGCCACTGAAAGGAATAATTGTTTCACCACCATGTTCCTGCACCCTGTCGGAAAGGATTACTTGATCATTTGTAACAAGTAACTAGTTGAACTTGAAGAGAATTAAAATGCAATTCCAAGTAGCATCAGAGAGAAGGAATCAAATGAATGTTTTCATTAAAACAAAATGGGCATTAACATAAAACATGATTTCTTTGCGCATGTAATGATTGCTTTGTGTGTTTGTGTGCGTGTGTCCAGACCACCTTACGCACACAACGAATAATCTCATGGAACAACCCAATTGATCCTACAACATTTGGGTATCAATAAAACTCGTAGGATATTAAATTCTAGGTAGGTAGTCACCATGGATTGAACCCAAAATGATACGCATAATATTGAGCAAGCGAAAAGGAGACAACACTGATTTAATCTATTTTATTGGAAGAAGAATTTTTTTTTTCTTTTCTTTTTTTATATATTCCTAAGTATCCGGGCCAGCTTACATGCACCTCGACTAATCTCACGGGACAACCCGTCTGACCCTACAACATTTGGGTGTCAAGAAAACTCGTAGGAAATTAATTCCTAGGTAGATGGCCACCATGGATTGTTTATTAGAAGAAGAATTAAAAAGATAATCATGTGATCTACGGGGAAAACTGAGTAAATAATAAATCCCACTTATAAAGTAGCAATCATCAAACTGCGCAATCAACAAAATCTAACATTGAGCATGTTAAAACAAAACCGAGAGTGATATTTTTCTAATTTTGTTGCCAACTATCACGAAGTAACTTGTGCGGAGTGTGGACACAGTGTACATTAACACAAAAAAAAAAGCAAATTACCCATAAGCATAACTGGAAAACTATCTTTTCGTCCATGAGGTTTGAGTAATAGGTCTGTCTATTTAGACCATAGACAAAATCTTAGATTTACATCCCTAAAATCTAGGAAATAGATTACTGTAGTCCTTCAACCTGTAGCAACTTAACATAAAAATAGGATGACATATCTTATAATAAAATAGATGATATGACTATTTTAAAGGAGGAAAAAGAAGAAAACTCTTCCTCTTATCTTCTCTCTTCCTGCACTCCCACCTCCACACCCTTCAGCCCTATCATCTCCGACGGGCACTGTTGGACGATGGTGAGACTTATGACCTCACCATCACAAATCCCCTTCTCTCCCACCATTTTCTGCTCCTCAAATCCCCACTGCTCACTTTCAGCCGTTATTTTTTATTTATCTATTTTTTAGTATTAAAGTTCAACCCCTCCAATGTCGGAAGCTCCAAGACATCATGCCTTCTTCATCTTCTTCCGTGCTTCTTCAATGTTTCAATCTTCCCCTGTTTCACTTACCCACAACAAAGATCTTTCTCTTCCCCACCTGAGATTAGTTTATTGCTCTGATACCTGTTTCCCTTTTGGGCTTTCCTTTTCTTTTCCCTCTTTCCAATTTCCCCTCTTTCCACGTGTATGATTTTAAAACTGAAGACCAAACAGACATTAGACCTGCTACTCAAACCTCAAAAACCAAATAGGTGATTGTTTGTTTGATAAATTAATGTGATGATACAGACATTTGCATGCACAAAAGCTGACACACAACGACGGAGGTAGTAGGAAATTAGAAAATGTATACAGCAAAATATAGATTATGTACCAGGCATGAATCTTTGGAAGAAATTTATTCTTCTTTCTTTGGTAATCTTTCTCCGTCATGTTCACCTATAAAAAGTAAATATGAGCACAACTAAAATATCACTCAGGTCATAAAAACATTTTAGAAGAAATTATAGTAGTAGAAAACATCAATAAGTTATGCCGTGGACAGCTACTGAATATTCAATGAGAAAAAATCATTTTTTCAACGGGCCCATAATTGACTTCTTTTTTTTTTTTCGATATCTGTGAGTGTCCGGGCCAGCTTACGCGCACCTCGACTAATCTCACGGGACAACCCGCCTGACCCTACAACATTTGGGTGTCAAGGAAACTCATAGGAAATTAATTCCTAGGTAGGTGGCCACCATGGATTGAAAAGTAAAAAATGAGCCCATAATTGACTTCAAATGTCAAAAATCCAGCATCTAAGCAATTCCAATTTTATAGGTTTAGAAGGTTCATCCTCGAGACACAATAAAACTTGGTATATCAGAACTGCATAGAGGACTTATAATTGGCTTTGTATCATGCAGCTGGGTTTGAAGGCATAGGTTTTATTTTATTGGGATTTATTTTATTTGGGAGGCCACGTGCTTCACTCTAACAACCTGGGTTTTAGGATTGAGAGATCTTGGGAGGAGGCCTAACCTAAAGGCTTCTCGGTCATCTTCGCTAAGGCCTCTTTCCTCCTCCACAGCATCCTGTATTTTCGCCTTAGCAAGGCCATAATTGACTTCAAATGTCAAAAATCCAGCATCTAAGTAATTCCAATTTTAGAGGTTTAGAAGGTTCAACCTCGAGACACAATAAAACTTGGTATATCAAAACCGTATAGAGGACTTATAATTGTCTTTGTATCATGCAGTTGGGTTTGAAGCCATAGGTTTTATTTTATTGAGATTTATATTATTTGGGAGGAGGCCAAGTGCTTCACTCTAACAACCTGGGTTTTAGGATTGAGAGATCTTGGGAGGAGGCCTAAACTAAAGGCTTCTCAGTCATCTTCACTAAGGCCTCTTGCCTCCTCCACAGCATCCTGACTTTCAATGGCCTTGGCAAGGCTAGTCTATTAAGTTTGAATGTTGCCAAGAGAGATGGTTGATCGAAGTTTATATGGTCCTTGAGGTCCTTCAGTTTCTGAATGAAAGAAAAAACAGCAATCTACTTCCACAAAACACATACTTTATTTTGGATAATCAATTGAATAATAAATGCTAAAAGGCACCATAAAAAAACTAAAGACACGAAATTTGAGGAAAAATCACATTTTAATCAATACAACAGATAGAAAGAATTGAAAATGATACGATCATCAGGTAATAAAATATATAGACAACAAAGAACCAATAAATATATATTATAACAACAAAGATAGTTGTTAACGTGATAAGACTTACCAAGTAAACAACAGGCTTGGCCGTGAGCAACTGAAAAGTATTGAGAATCTCAACATCAGCAGCTTTCCAATCACCTAAACGAACATCTTTACCTTCCTCAAGCGATGCCTTGACCTGAAAATGTAATTACATTTATCAATTTAGCTCCTTGAGCATTAACAATATTGTTTTTGTTCATCAAAGTCAATTAACCTTCAATTAGTGACTATGGTTATAGTAAAGAGACAAAAGAAGTGCATTAGACAAGAAAGTAGATAAAGACAAAGCACATCAAAAGAAAAGCAGAATTCCAAATATGAAAACCAAACCTTTTGGCAGCATTCATGTTCAATCTTCAACTGCTTGTCATTGCTTCTCTTCATGCTCTTCTCAAGATCCTCAATTTTATTTTTTATAAATTCAATATCCTAGGTGGGTACATAAATTGTTAATGAATAAGACATTTTCAGCAATAACATTTTTAAACAAATAAATATCAGGGGAGAAGGCATGCGATTTCCTACTAAAATGTGTCCAGCCAGAAAGCAGCTAAGAAACCCAGCAATGTTTACATGTCTAAAGTTGAAGAAAGTATGATGAACGTCTCCCCTTCCCTCCTACTAAAAAAGACTATACATATACATATTGCAAACAGCACAAAAAACAATTAACTTAATCATTTTATGGAATAACAGGTATATAACTGGTATTAGTTAGAGGAGGCAGCATAATTCAAGTATCTTCCAATTAATGTTAAGGGAAGTCAAATATATAGATCCGTGGTACATGTACCGTCAGCCATACTACTAGGTGATGGCATGATAGAAGCGAGAGCTTAGATTTAGTTTTACTTCTTAAAACAAGTCAAAGATCTCATTTTTTAGAGTGCAAAGCAGTAATCTAGAAAAATTAAATTGATCAAAATCTTTAGCCCGGTGATGAAATTTAGAAGCCAACCAAAATTGCAAAATAAGGCAAACCTTCAAACGTAGTTCTTCGCTGATAACCTCTAAATCCCTAACAGGATCCACTGTATCGTCAACATGGATAATATCTGCATCCTCAAATGCACCTAGAAAGAAAAGAGAAAGTTTAATGCTTTGGTGCGTGAAATCAAGCTGCTATGAGACAACAAGTGAACTCAAAAAATTAATTTAGGGAGAGAAAATTTTCATTTTTACCAAAATAACAAAAGAAAAAAAAAAAAAAAAAGAAGTAGCACATTCACCTCCCCCCCACCCCAAAAGAGAGAGAGAGAGAGAGAGAGGGAAAAAACTAAAACATAGACAAACCTCCAAACATTATCAGTGTAGAATTTGTTTTAAATGGAAAATAAGAGAAGTCCCAAGACAGAAAGATCCTCATCCAGAATGTTTTTCTTGTAAGAAACAAATTCCATTGATGTATCCTCATCTAGAATGTTAAAGCAATTATTAATGTGATCAGTTGAAAACGAGCAACAAAACTTCAGACTACAGGGCATGGTTGCTGTGGACACATCTTACCCTAAACTTCAAAGACAGAAAGATCCTTACCTAGAATGTTTTTTATTTATTAATAAATAAATTTCTTTGATGTATCCTCATCTAAAATGTTAAATCAGTTATTATTGTGATCAGTTGAAAACGTGGTTTAGTTTGAATGAGTCCTTTATCATAATCAGGAGTTAGTCATTCATTCAATATCTTTTGCGCTTTAGTTTTTCGGCAGAGTGGAGCTTTGATGGGATGTTTGTGAAGGTTTTTGAGCTGTTTTGGTCTTATCTAAAGGTTATTTCAGATTATTCTGCATAGGAGTGATCGTAGTTTATCTCCGGATTGCTTTCAGAAGAATTCAAGTTTACTCAGGAGGCATATTTTTCACATCAAGCTGCACATCTTATTGCTCTATCTTGGAGTTTTCCCCTTCCAGTTTGTATTTTTCAGCCTACATTTTTCTGCTGTTTTTGGGCACTATGTTGTAGTTTTTAAGTTTCGCTTTGGTCTTAATTGTCTTTTGTTTTGTTCAGGGCTTCACTTGTGCTGTCTTTGTTTTTTCATTACGTTTTGTTCTTTTGTTTGTAACCGTTTTTCTCGCTCTTAGTATATTTCTCTTGTACTTGAGCATTAGTCTCTTTTATTAATATAATTAATAAAGAGGCTCGTATCCTTTTTTTTAAAAAAAAAGTCGAAAACAAGCAACAAAGCTTAAAAGGATAGGGCATGGTTGATGTGGACATCTTACGTAAAACATGGAAAATGCCATCAACAGCGCGGATGTGCGATAAGAAACTATTGCCCAACCCCTGTCCTTCGTGAGCTCCTCGAACCAACCCAGCAATGTCATGGATTTCTAGAAATGCTGAAACCTACACATTAAGATTACTTCAAAAGGATGCAACACAAAACCCTTAATTGAATTTAATATTGTACAAAGTAGTACTGTTGCTAAATAATGAAAAAGAATTTTGTTTGTATGATACTTATCAAAAAAAAATTTTGTTTGTATGATAAATTCTATAAAGCAAATTCTCCATCATCTCTTTCAAATTACTGGCACAGAGGGTTGAGAAATTCCAACCTCAAAAAGAAACCCACAAAACTATCTCCAACTTTGATTAGGGGTTTTCAGAAGTGTGACTAATTTTGAGTCCTTCTAACAATCTCAACAAACTACCTCTAGGTTCATTATTTTTTTTATTTTTTTATTTTTATAAGAACAAAAAACAAGCCCACAAAAAAAAGGGACTCCCTCTACAAGAAGGGACCTCAACTATACAAAATCATGTTTAAAGGATAATTACAAAAAGCCTTCGAAATCGTAGCCCAATGAGAAACATGAAAACGAACAAGAGACCATATTTCTCTAGCATCCCTATCAACCCCCCTAAACACCCTGCTATTCATCTCGCCCCACAACACCCAAATAATAACAAAAACACAAGCACGCCATAGGAACCAGCCTCTTTGAAAGAATCCCAACTCCATGAATCCACAAATGTTAAATGAATACCACAAGGCACTAACTTCAATCTAATCACCATAAGGGAGATAAACATGCTTTCTTCACGAGGAGTGACATTTCATTTATTGTAAGAAAAACAAATAATCCGATTTTCATTTATGAAGAGTAACCGAATGGAAATGAGATCTCCCACAGCATGGCTCCATCCAATTGGCAAGGCTTAGGCCAATGAAACCATGTCAACGATTTTCATCATTTTTTTTATAAGAAACAAAGGAATGCAATTCAAAAAGAGCAAGAAGCCACAAAAGAACAACCTAAATGCATTCATACAAATAGTTTTGCATCCCCTTCCCCAATGGAAGGATTACAAAAAAGACCTTCCAGTCTTAATTGATGGTATCATTGATATGATTACAAAACAACTTGTATCATAAATTGAGGAAAAAGAACAAGACTTATCAAAGAAAACCCACGCACATCTTTCCTTCCAAAGGAGCCGCGAAATAGCTCTCACAACATTCTACAAAAGGACACTACGCTTACCTTTCACAAACCCACTAGCAAGAGCTTCATCAAACCACAAGCTCAAGGATTTAGGAAAAGACCCTTGCTGTCCAAACAATTGTCTAAAGTGATTCCACACATTTTCAGCAAAGCACATCGGAGTAACACATGACTGATCGATTCTTCACTACTACAGCACATCACAGTTCACATGCATATTCGGGGAAAAGTTCAAGCTGTGGAATCTTCTCTGAACCATAGCCAAGGTATTAATACTATTTAGAGCAACTTACCATATAAAAGATTTTACTCCGATCAGGACAATACCACCCCAAATTTGAGAGATAAGTCTTCCTCAAGCAGCCTCCATTCTTGACAAATACCCTCCCCAATGCAGAACTGGTAGAACACCCAGATTTATCCAGCTTCCACACTAAAGAGTTATTCTCCTGAGAAGGAATACAGGGATTGAATAGCAACACTGATCTTCCTCATTCATCCAACCTCTATCAAAGAGTTATCTTTTAAGCCCCAAGTCCCAACCATTTCCATTCCACACATTTTGGACAGTGTTAGACTTGACATTTGAGATTCTGAAAATGCTGGGGAAAAGGGATTCCACATCGATCGAACACTTCATAGTTGAAGCATTTGCATATAATAATTGTAACAACATCCAAATTGATCATAACCAGTCCAGCAGAATAAACAAGAATGGCAGGTAACTGCAGGGGTAGAGATTGTAGCCTCGTAGGTTTTTATTGAAGTTATTCAACATGCTTAGGAAACTTATCCAACCCCTTTCTCCACCATTAAAAGACCATATAACAACATTTTCTTCCCTGTCGGCTGTCCATGGACTTCATAGATTCAATAAAGAGTCCTATGAATTTATCACGTTTCTTCCACCCACAGATGTAATACAATGGCCAAAACAAACTTCTTTGACAAAATCTATCATATTTAGGAGCAGTAGGATAGTTTGAAAACAACAATAGAGCTACGAGAGAGATGAAAATGGATAGGGCAAATCATTAAATGCACCTTAATATCATCAACAGTCAAACACTATTGCCTTCCTCTAGGGCTTGCAGATCTCTTAGTATGCTATAATAAGTCTTTCCATGCATGGGGCTTGTACTTGCACAAGATTTCAATTTCATGTCTTATGAATTTCTGTCAAAACTTTGGCACCGCAAAAACTTCTTATCAAGTGAAAATCCTAATTATAACCATCATAGAAGATTATTCTTTCACATAAAAAGGGTTAAACAAACATTATCAAGTCAATGGGACAGTGCATTAAATAACAAACTTATATCACAATATTATGGATGGTTTAGAAATTGTGCAATTATTTTACTGCTTTGCAGCTCACAACAGTCAACATGCATATGGAAGTATGGTATTGCAGACATTACTTACTACTACTAGTACTAGCACTTGGATATCTAAACTCAAACTTCTCAATTCAACTAGAAGTAACCAAATAAATAATAACTTTCCATCTCTGACTTACAATGGAAAAGTTAAACACTAACGAGATGTTGAACCATACAAGTGCCTTTGAATAGGTTCTCCCCATTATTTTACTGATGAAAAAGCTAATCTGAATAATTCTGAATTGATAATAGCTCTAGAACAGTAAACAAACCTCGCTTTTAGGTTTGTATAAGTTGCAGAGCCATTCAAAGCGTTCATCAGGCACATTTACTCTGGCTTCATTAGGTTCAATAGTACAAAAAGGGAAATTTTCAGCAGGTATTGACAGCTTTGTAAGTGTGTTGAAAAGAGTAGATTTGCCAACATTAGGCAATCCAACCTGAAATCTCAAACAAAGACCAATCACAAAAGTGTAAAGATGGATAGTCAGCACTTAACAACAATACTATATTTGCAGAAAATAATGTACAGAGTATCAAAAGCCAGGTCCATTCATATGTTTTAAGAGCAGAAATAGGAAAAAAAACTACAAAGCAGAAGCGCAATCTAGTAATAGAACACCAAAACCATAATAAGCACTCGCATCCGGGATTAGAAAACCATGAATACAAACGAGAATATAAACAATCAAATGAAAAACAGAACTGGGTACCTCGTTTTTCTTAATATATTCGGGATAAATGAAGAGTTCAATGAAATTTCATTCTTCATCAATGCATGACTGGGAATCCACTATAATCCAGATAATCAAACGATAAAAGAAATGATGGAAGTAAGAACGTACAATTCCAATCTTGAGATGGGAAGAAAAACGGCCAAGAATAGGTCGTTCAGCTGGAGCTTCCTTAGATTTCGAAGCTTTTGGAGGCATTGCCGATACAGAGTGGAAAAAGAAATGGGTGGTACCGGGTAGCTGCTGAACTTTGGTGCCGGATTTAGAGAAGAAAGTGAGCAAACGCAGGTATGCCTTTGTGTAGCTGCTGATGAACTTGAGGACGCCTTTGTGTTTTCCCTGATGATGCCTTGCCGAAGTCCAACCCAAAGCGTTAAAACCCTAGCAAACGCAGCCCCATGTTCTTTTAGTAAAACTTTATTTTTTTTAATTTATTATTTCTCTTTTTTGTTCTTCATCTTTATGGAAAAAAAAAAAGAAAAAAGAGAGACAAAAGACACTTTTTTTTTTATTCGCAATGGTAAAACTGCGATAGTCTACTGTGGTTAGAGAGCACTAAAACATGTTAATTTTACATATCGTCTCTCACGATTTTAGTGAGATAATTCTCCTACAATAGTGTTCTCACACTTTACGTCTTTTCCTCCTTTACTCTCCTCACTCGGATTCTTTTTCATGTTTGAGTTTATCGATCTAAACTCATGTTAATGTACATTACGGATTGTAGGAATAAGTATTCACTCTAATCCTGAGAGAGAATCATCATCATTATATCCAAAAACAAAGACAAAGTTGTTAGTGATCAAAATTTAGGTCATTCGTTGAAAAAATGAAAAAGAAAAAAAAACCATAAAAATAAACCATTAACTCAGTTAGTTTAATTTATTTTTATCTTTTGTAGGGAGTTTTTTTGTTACATTTTATGATTTTAAAAGATGTAAATATTTTAAATAACAAAACTGCTAAAAATATTTAAAAATATTACAAAATTTCATTTTCTATAAATGATAGATGACGATAAACATTGATAAACATCTATCAGTGTCTATCGGTATCTATTAGTTCGATGACAATAGTCAATCAGTACATTATTGTCTATCGTTGATAAACAATGACATTTTGTTATATTTGCAAAAATATTTTGGTTCATTTTACTTTAATTGAAAACATCCCTAAAAAAGCTTTGAAAAGTAATAATTTAGTCCATACAACTTAGTTTGTACAGATTTAGTTCGTGAATTTTGAAAAAAAAAATAATATTTGACTTTGCGCAAATAAAACGTTAGTCACGTTTTAAAAAATTACAGCAATTTAGTCACTAAAAAACCATCCATTCTTATCACGAGACAATTTAATATTTATGATTTCTAAACAAAATTTGATTGTCATTAAGTTTGTTAATACATGTAAGAAATTTTTCACAATAGAAACTAAATCACGGTAAGTTTTGAACAAATTTTCTACTTATTAAAGTGCATGAACAAGGTTATATGATGTTACTCTTGAACAATATGTGATTGACATACAAGTGTTTCATGTTCAAGTTATAATCTAAAAGGTCTGCAATACATGGATAAAGGTTGAGTGTCTTGTCCTTGTAACACTGTGGATACGACTCACTTTGTAATTGTTACATGACATCATGTGAAAACATGTGAGTGACGAGATCCTGTATAAATGAGTTTATACATAGACCGAACCACAAAATAATTAGTTTCCTTTATAATACTATTACTTGAAGAAATTGATATTTCACTATCTCCAGGATGCACATCCAGGAAGTATGATGCATTCACTTCCAAATTGTAACTGCAACAGTAATAAAGGAGAAGCGAGTGAGAGGACAATGCAAAGAGTTGTTGTTGCTCCACCGGTAGAATCCACGTAGAGAGAAATGAGAATGTGGAGAAGAGAGAGGTCTCTAAAGTTTTTGAATCTTAGAATTTGAGAGAGAGAAAGAGAGAAGGCGACAAGGATTTATTTTAGTTGATAGACGAAGGAGGGTGCCAAAAGGGACGAACGGTCTCTTTCTAAAATCACGTAGCGGAGGAGAGAGATCCTTCCCAAGGTAAAATTGTAAACTAATTTCTTCAACATTGACACCAACAAGTTTTGGACCAACTAGATTAGAAAATTCTCTGGGCGCTATTTGGATTAAAGAGGACATTTAAAATAGGGATATTTATATATTGAATACCATTTCAAAACTTATTTTCATAAATTTCTAAATATTCAAATATTTTTATTAATAGTATTAGTTTGAGTTTTAGTCTAAAATACCCTTTTAATATTTTCCATATTTAAAGAATTTTTCTAATATTGGAGAGAGAATGTTTAATTATTTTATTGCAATAATTAATATGTATTTATTCTTTTTGCATTTGGAGATATAAACAATATATTAAAATTATTACTTTATTCCTTTCGAAAATATCATTTGGAACCGAATCAAAATCTTACGAACATTTTCAAGCATGCTAGTTCTTCGGGATAGTTCATTTTTCGAACATCTTCGAGCATGATAATTCTCCGTTGAGTTTCTGCGGCAATTTAGTTTCTTCGAGATAGTTCATTTTCGTTTACGACAAGCTGATGGGTACGTTTGATTGGTCATAACTATGTTTTTTTGTTTGATTTTTATACAAATTATTTGAAATATAAATTTGTAAGAAGTTTATATTACATATATACTCTACTATTGATAATATGTTCCTATATTTTCTTAGAATATAATATACCCTAGTTTATATACTACATGCATAAATGTAATATAATTTTATCAAGCATATACCGTGGTGTATATCACACATTATTTTATAAAAATATACTCTAGTATTTATAAAAAATTCCAATATTTTATGATATATAGATCATTAGAATATACCCCAGTTTGGATGTATAGATGTGATGCAAATAGTATATACCCAAACAACATAGCGTGCAAATAGTATATACCCAAACAACATAACTCTAAATATACGACAACATATACTAAATTAACTTGGTTGCACTATATACCCTAAATATACTACAATATATACTAAATTAACTTGACTACACTATATACCCTAAATATACTACAATATATTAGATTTTGAAAAGATATGTTTATATCCTAAAGAGGAATATGTGGAATATGAGTTTTAATTTAAAAAAGATATGTTTATTTCCAAATCAAGTTAATTATTAAACAAAATATAAAATATTAAAAGATTCTAAAAATAAGTGATTTTAGAGATTCCTAATTTAGAAAATCTTGTAATTAATTGTAGGGTATGGTCTAAATAGTAATTTTGATCGAATGTTTTTGTAATTATCGAAGAAAGTTAGACATTATTGTAAATAATCCAAAACATTAACATTATTGAAATATAGGTCCCTTATTTGAGCCTAATACGTAGAAACCCCTATAAAATAATCATGAAAAAATTGGGTATATAACATCAATTTAAGTTTCATTTTGATAAATGGCAAAACATGATTTTTTTTCTTTTTTTTTTTAGCAAAATTCATGTATGTCACGTGTATCATACTTCCTAAAGTACTAAAATGCTCTCGTTGTCACTGTAGTGTAATTATTTCAATATTTACGCTTATGACACTATAATTAATTGCTTGGATATGTGTCTCATTGTCACTACAACGTAATTAATTTGATTTATGCACTTATGAGACTGTAATTAATTTTTAATTTTTATAATGTTTTCTTTCCAATCGTAACTTGTTTCCTAAGATCTTTGGATTTAACAGTTTTTTTGAATATTTAAACAAGTTTAGTGGTTGTTTTTAATTTTCAAATTTTAGACTATAACTGCACTGCGACTTTTAAAAGTTGTTTTAAATTTTAATACATATTATATTAATCATCATATTTATATGTTATGGGTTGAATTAACATTAACAATATTAAAGGGTTGTAATTAGTTGGTTTAAATATATATATCAGCTTAATTTCAATGTCAATTAAAATTTTTATTTCCAAGCGATAAGTTTGCCATGAATCTCAAAAGTTAATATTTTAAAAATTAAAACGGGTTTTAGTAATAGATTTTAATTTTAAAATTTTGAATTTTGAACTTGTAGTCCAACTTGCTTCATCTCATTTACAGAAGAATCTCTTGTCATGTAAGTTAAACTTTAAGAGTTTTGTTCAATGGTAGATGTGATATAAATATTATCAGACTTCCATTTCATTGAAGTTTGTGTTCCTTTGAATAAATCTTTCAACGAGTTTGTTGATCTAAACCAATATAAAGTTTTTCCCTCTTGTGAATATATAATTTCTCAATTGACATTGTATCATGATGGTTGCGACAATCTTAATGTTTTTAGGATCATCGAAGACCTAGATGTATTGTGGTTGTTGTTCTTTGTTTCATATTCCTTCTCTAATGATGTTTTCGTTATTGTCAACCATATCCCATCTTGTTCATTAAATTCTCTTATTTCACTATATTCTAGATTCAGAAACAATGAAATAGATTCCTAATCGAGAAGTTTCAGTAGCACATCTAATGTCGTTGACTTAATAGATTTGGATCCGTATGCTGTAGACTTCAACATAAAAGAAGGTTCAATGTTTAACAACAAATATGCCTTCAAAAGTCATGTATTTGTTTGCTATTAAACATAGTTTTAAGTTTACGACTGCTCGCTCTAGTCAAACGTCTCTTGAACTTTCTTGCAAAGACACTTCTTACAAATGGTTTATTAGATCGTCTGTTTACAACAAAAATGTTTTATAGATTGTTCTAAAGTTTAACAATGTTCATAAATGCTCTATTGACATTGTAAAAGATGCTCATAGTCAAGCTACTTCGTGGATAGTATCCGAGTGTATGAAATCCTTCTTCAATATGAATTTCATGACTCCATGTCATCCCTTTAATCTAATAAGTTTCATGAAAAGAAAACATGAGGTTAATGTCAGTTGTGATAAAGCTTGGAGAGGCCGTGAGCTTGCATTAAATTCAGCTCGTGAGTCTCTGGAGTCATCATATGCTTTGCTGTCTGCATTCTCTAATGTTTTGACTGAAAAGAATCCACACAGGTTTTAAATACATTACAATGACTAAATCATACATATACAGTCTATCATTCCTTTATTGACCTATGGTAATTACTTTTGTATTTAACTTTTGATAGGTATGTACACAACATAAAAAGTAAATGACAATGACATTCAAGTACTATTTTATGGCTCTTGTTGCTTCAATTCATGCACGAGAGTATTGTTTTTCGATCATTTTAGTTGATGGTGCAACCTTGAAGAACAAATTTTGTACTACCATACTAGTTGCGTGCACATTGGATGGTAACTAAAAAATTGCTCCCCTTACATCTTTTATTTTTGATTCAGAGAATGGTGATTCGTGGTGTTAGTTTTTTTCAAGATTTAAAAGTTGCATTTGGTGAGCGTAGTGATCTTGTTATTGTGTTTGATGGCCATAAGAGTATTCCAAAGGCTATAAGTGTTGACTATAATTCAGCCGAACGTGGATTGTGTTGTTTTCACATATTTAAGAATCTTACAAGTCAGCTCCAATTGAAGAACCATTCTATAGTTATGTTAGGGCCTATACAACTATTGATTATGAATATTACATGAGACAGTTGGATGATATATCCCATTTAAACAGGCTTGGATTAGAAGAATTAGGCAAGCATAGATGGTGCAAGGCATTTGTACAATAAAAAAGTCCAAGTGTCTTACGAACACGCTAGCAAAACTAAATTGTATGTGCTTCTTAGATTATGAGAAACTAACCTTCACTAAGAAGAACTCCAATTCGATCAAGACATCCAAGACGTTGAAAATTATCACAATTGGTTTTGTTAAGACTATCCTAGGTTGAAAAAGAAAACTACTCTAATACAATCGTCCGCAAATACAATGTATTTGTATAGTCGATATGCACATATTTTTTTTACTTAGATGCAAATACAAGGTATTTCTTTGAATATGACGTCTGCACACACTATTTAATGTAGTTATTTTTCTTTGATCATATTGAAATTGGTTGCTTATTCTTTCGAATACATGTTTTTTTAGTATAATATATTTGTGGGACAATATATATTTTGAAAACAAACTATTTGTTTGTATTTCTTTAGCTGGTTTTTTTTTGTTTATACGTTGATTTTTTTTTGTGAGTATGCTTGGTGTTTTAGAAGCTTTGGCTCTAGGCCAGTCTCTTGGAATTTCTGCTAAAACTCTTATGAAAGTTTTCAATTCATCAAATGCATGTTGTTGGATCTATAGGTATGCATGTGACTTAGATGAGATCATAGTAATATTTGCATGTGACTTAGATGAGATCATAGTAATATTTGCCCCCCCCCCCCCCAAAAAAAAAAAAAATCGCTTCTTCAAGCAAATTGCTTTTTCTCCAATTCTTGCAGGAACCTACGTTACAACCACTCGGAGGGGACATCAGGGATTTTTGGTATTTCTGCTAAAACTCTTACAAAACCCTTGCTCATTTAATGGAATTTAAAATTTATGAGTGCATGTATTTTGTGGGTTGCAGGGGGCTTAAGTTAGGGGAAGGCGCTTTGGATCTCGTTAAAGAACTTTGCGGGAGCTTGAAAATGGGCATTTTTATAAATTGAAGTTTTGGGTTCTTTTAAAAGAACCAACAGGTTTAAAATTTTAGCTTGCATATATGTGTATTTTAGTCTACTCAGTATAACACATTTGCGGCACTAACAAGTAACAAGTGTCTAATGCATGTCCAACAAGTGTCAGATTGTCCAAGTGTCTTACGAACACGCTATCCAAACTGATAAGGCAATCCTAATCCTCAATTTAAAGATCCAAGCTAATAAGTAGCAAGAACCTTTGAAACTAAGAAACTAAC
>JBBPDJ010000004.1:8827788-8873606 GCA_037974625.1 Cucumis cinereus | reverse complement strand
AAGGTTAGATATTAAATTAGTAATCGAGAATGAAACGTATAACTAATAAAAAAATATTTAATATTAATTAGAGATAATTTGAGAACAAATGGATTTAGTAAAATAGAAAAATGTAGTTGTCTCAAAGATTATAGATCAGTTTAATTTAAAATAATTTGAAGTTATTCTATCTTTTGAATATATAATTATAACCGCAAATAAGGAATACCTTTAACCATATTTATATAAGGAAATATCTTTAGGGATTTGATTGTTTTATAAGGAAATATCCATAAAATTTCGAATAATAAATAGATAGTTTAATTTAAGATAATTTGAAGTTATTGTATCTTTTGAATATATCTAATTATAACCGTAAAGAATGAAATATCTTTAAGAATTTGATTCTTTTATCTAATCAAATTCCATAGTTTTAGGGATTTGATCTGTTTATTCCCATACGTGCTTCCATTCTCAATATTTCAATACGGAAAAGTTGAAATAATCATCTAAATATGTCGAATTTTAATGAATTATATATAGAATTAAATAGAAAGTGTAATTATTATTTCAATAATTACCTTATTCTTAGGAGTTTTTTTTATTTATTTATATTCGGAACTAGAATGTATATAATAATATAGTCAATCTAAAACAATTCAATATATACTATCTATCTAAAAATACATTGTATTTAAATATCTAACATTTAATAGATAAGGATTTGTGAAAACCACTATACGCGAAATACACCGTCATTAAAAACTAAAACCAAGACCGTGAAGGGTAAAATTGGAATATTGAAATTCCAGAAAAGCGTTTATATCAAATTTTTCCATTTTTCTTCTTATTATTATTATTATTATTGCCATTTTTCTAACCAGCCCTTCTATTTTTTGCCATATATCTGAATTTCTCTTTAAATTTCTACATATCTAGATACACATATCTACTCTCAGATTTTTTTCAAATTTAAGCCCAACCACTTAAAAATCTCGGCCCACAACCCATTTTATTTAAAAATCAACTTAACTCTAGCAAAAACATAAGAAGTTAAAAGAAAAAAAAATCCAAAACGTAATTAAATATCCTTTCTTATCTTCCTTCTCACTATCATGATTCACATTCCCTTTTCATCCTAAAGTTTTTACTCTCTTCTTACATCGACTTGAATCTAATGTAAAATAAGATTTTATTTTTTCTAAAAAAAAAACACTTTTGGTCTTTATACTTTTATGTATGTAACAATTTGGTACCTATGCTTCAATTCGTAAAGATTATATTTTTAATTTTATAACAATTTAGTTCATGAACTTATCTGTGTAACAATTTAGTCATTGTACTTTCAAATTTGTAAAAATTTAGTCTCTAACGTAAAAATAAAAAATCAAAATTAGATATCAATTTTATTTTTATGATGTAAGCTGTGTATTTTGCAAAAATATTGAGTCTCTAATTAGTTTTTCGATTTATTTATGCAAGAAATCTTATTAAATTGTAACATTAGTTTCTACAATACGAAATAAATCGTTACAAACTTTAAAATATAAAGACTAAATTGTTATGTAGTAAACTTCAGGGGCTAAGTTGTTATAAAATTTAAAGTATATGTACTAAATCATTACAAATCAAAATTTGAAGTTTTATGAGAATTTAGGGTTGTTTGGTTGGAGAAATTTTTGCATGGAAATTAACATAGACATCCACTTCCCATGTTTGTTTCACAATGACCTGATAATAAGATATTTCCAAACATCATCATTTCTCACATACAAGAGATTGATATTCCCTTACAAGCTATTTCCTTATAAAACTTTGTGGGATTTTCCCCATCCCAATATGTTTCTTTTAGAAAAAAAATTATATATTTTTTCATTTGGAATATAGTTAATTAACTAATATTAATTTAACAAAATTAATATGAATATTTATTTAATAAATCAAGAAAAATATAGAAAAATACTTAACTTATTTTTACAATAAAAAATTATTAAATGAATGAAATTGCTTTTTACATAGTATTAATTAATTGGCTAATAATATCTTAAATATTTTTAATAAGTAAACTAAGATTATTTAAATTTAGTTAGATAAAAGTTCATTTTCAACAATAATAATAATAATGATAATGATAATAATTTATTACTTTATTTTTTTTAATAATCAAGCAATTATTTATTGAGATTAATTTTTATTTGATTATTCATTTGGAACATATAATCATTATTGATTATTTATAATCAATTAATTATTTATTGTAATTAATTTAGATTTTTTTTTAAATGATACTATTTAAATAATTATTGTAAAAAATAGGGTGGTGGGAGAAGTAATGTCAAAAATAGGTATCGAAATCGTGTACCTGGTACACAATTGCATTAAGTCGTGGACTGGGTACGTAACTTGACTCAGATGGCACGTCTACAACTAACTTGTCAGTGTGGCAGTCAACACTGCCAATGTTGTTCAACATGCACGAAGTCGTATACCGGGTCCATGACTTCAATGCCAAGTCGTGTACTGGGTACACAACTTCCACAACTTCAAAATCATACTTGCATCCCATTTTACCATCATTATGTCTCTTTCCTTTCAAACCAAGATAAACACTCCCCTTCACTTTCGCGGCCATATCCACATCCCATATTTTTTCTTATTTAGGAGATAGGAATACATCTGTAGACAGTTCTTGTTTAATTCAAAATGGAATGTTATTTGGCAGTAAAGAAGATCTCCAATTGGTTGTTAAACAATATTGCGTGGCAGAACACTATCAAATTGTTGTAGTGAATCGTACAAAAATATTTGGTATGTGAGATGCAAACAGTAGAAGGAGGGTTGCATTGGAGGTTACATGAAAGTAGGCGTAAGAGTCACGAAATGTCTGAAATTACTATGCTTGAAAGGGATTACTGATTCCAATTTTATGAGTATTGAAATTCAAAATATGGTTAGAACTGATCCCGGTGTTACAGTGGCTTTACTGCAAGAAATAATTAAAAAACGGTATGACTATAATGTCAAGTACATACGTGTGTGGTAAGTAAAAGCATTGATTGTTGTTTATGGTGATTGGAAGAAATCGTATAATAAGCTACCACATTGGTTGAGTGCTGTTATACATTACAATCCTGAAACCTGAGTCGATTGATACTTTTTTTCCATCTGATGTGCTTGGTACGACTATTTTTGGCAGGATTTTTTAGTCATTCAGTCTTGCAAGATAAGGGTTTAAATATTGTAGGTCATTAATCCAGATTGATGGAATTTGTATAGGAAGTATAAAGGCAAAATGTTGACCGCCTTATCCATTGATGCGAATGGTCGTATATTTCCTCTTGCTTTTGCTATTGTGAAAGGAAAAACACATCCAATCGGTCATGGTTTCTTCGTGCATTGAGTGAATAGACATAGAGGCATTCTTTCTACAATTAACAACGAAGAAGTAGGTTGGAGTAAACCTTGAGTGTACCATCGATATTGTCTTTGTCATGTTGTTAGTAACTTTAATACAAAATACAAACTTAAGCAACTAAAAGATTTGGTGTTCAACACAGGTAATCAACACCAAAGGCACAGTTCATAAAGTGCATGAAAGGATTGAAACAATTGAACCCTGAGAGTCTTGAGTATTTTGAAGATATTGACTTGAAAAAATGGATACAATCACATGATAATGGGTGATATGAGTGGATGACAAGCAATGCAATCGAATGCATGAAATTGTGTTTTTCAAGAGCTAGAATGTTACCCATAACTTCTTTGGTTAAATTAGCATTTTATCGCACAATCCTATATTTTGATCGTCGAAGAGATGAAATAAGTGAAGCACTCAATCAGGAAGATGTGTATACAGAGTATGCGATGAGAGAGCTTAAGTGGTGGTAGAGACGAGCTTCTGCACAACTATGACATCCATTGATAGAGAAACCCAAACATTCAAAGTGCATACTGAAATAAGTATGATTTTTCCCTACAAAGGCCATCACACATAAGTTGTAAGTTTGAAGGAAGGGACGTGTTCTTGTAACAAGTGGTAGTCATTCAAGATTTCATGCTCTCATGTAATTGCAGTTTGCATTTAACGTTTATACCTTTTATTGACGAATTCTACCAATTGTTCAACTTCAAGTGATGTTATGAAGGTCGCTTCCATCCAATTCAACATCTGAATTATTGGTCTAAATTGTCATTCACAAAAGTTCATCCAAATGCGGACTTACATAGAGATGTCGGTCGATCGAAAAGTACCTGAATTCTGAATGAAATGGATTGGAGAGAGTCTAGCAAAAAAACTAGATGCACAATATGTAAGAGAGAATGAGATAACAAGCGTATGTGTCCACTATGTGCATCGTGTGCTTTCTTCAAGACATTAATGTGTAATAGGATAGTTAATTTTTCTTTTTTCTTTTTACTTTTGTATGTAATGATCATCCTTATTCTAACTTAATTCATTCTATGTATGATTGTATGTAATAAACTATTTTTATGTTATGACTTTTCTTTATCCCTCTATATTTCCTAATATTTAAATGTGGATGTTGAAAGAAAAAAAATAAGCATATCATTAATATGCCTTAAATAAGAAAATACATGCATTGTTTCTGTTTAAAAATTAAAAAAATTAAATAAAATAACAGGTACACGACTTCAGTGATAACATTTGACTAGTCTTCAACCACAACAATTTCACTCTAGTTTTTACAATAGTTTCAACTCTAACTATTTTTTTTTTATTCTTTCATGACTACCCTATTTTTGTCATTAGTTTATACCCCATTAATTTATATTACTTTATTTTTTTATTGACATATCATATTTATAAAAAATTTAAGCATTATTTATTAATATATTATATTTTTATCTTATATTTTTTCACTTTTTATATAATATATTGTCTATTAAAATATATTTTCTTATATTATTTTTATCCAAGTTACTTTTTTTTGTCCAAGACGTGGCCTCATATCTCGAGGGAATGTGAGTGTTTTGGAGATTTTGGGCTTTTGTCCCCCCCAAACCTCCCCCAAGGTGGTAAAATTACTAATGTTGAACTTAATTAATCATAAAGTGTTCAAATTTTAGATTATAACTTGTTGAGGTTAATCAAATATATTAATCGATTAATTTTTAATTATAAATTCTTCAATTTTAAAAATATTTATAAGTAAAATTATTATTAATTTTTATCAATATATTGAATGATATTTATTGTAAAATTGAAAATATACAATATAATTTTTTTCATAAAATTCTGATAGTACCTCCCATATTCAACCAAACACAATCATCTTGGATTCTATTTTCAGGTATTCTATTCTAACATATTTAAAACTATAAACCAAACATGGAGCTGAAAATAAAACTTCAAGGAACTAATGGGTTTGGAATTAGGGGGTTTGACCTTAAGTTAAACTCATGTTTGGACACTTGGAACAAAATTCCTGAGATTAGGAAACCAAACTCATGGGTTTGAAATATGTTTTTTTCTTTATTGAATGTCATATGTCTTAGAAAAAAATTCACATTAATATTTTATCAATGATCATTGATGACTGCTGGCAACAAACGTGAACCGATTTCACGATCAACCATAGATGACCGACCGTGATCGATCGAAGGTCACGACGATCGATCGTCTTAACCATCAGCTCTGGATCATCTTGATCATCGGCTCTGGATCGTCTTGACGTGATGACTATTGATCGCCTTGATCGTTGGTGACCTACAACTTTGGATGTCATTGACGTCTGGTGAACATCTTGATCGTCGACGACCAATCGTTATCGTTAATGATCGATCGACGTGCCTATTAACAAACGATCTTCAAATCTAGAAAATTCGTCGGCCAACTTCGGACACCACCTCCGGCGACCACTGTTGGCTGACCACTGGGTGCCATTTTCGACAACTTTGTCAGCGAACTTTCGGCCACCAACCTCGTCGACCGCTGCCAACCTTGAAAAAATTAATAAAAATGATTTTTTGAATTTTTTTCTGAATTATTCTAAATATGCCTTTGATTTAATCACAATAATATTTTTTAAAATACATTTTTGCATTCTTCTATTTCCAAATTCAAAACCAGCATCCAAACACAAGCATCATAAACTCATATTTCCAAATCATGTACTCCAAACAACATTTGTAATTCTCAAGCATTAGAACTATATCAGAAAACATCTAATTCCGAATCTGCACACAACGCCTCTTAAAAGTGATTTTTAGTTTTTTATTTTTTATATTATTATAAAATATATAAAATAAAAGTATTTATATGTTAGTTTTTTAAAAATTGGATATCGCCGTATTGTATCCTGTATCTGTGTGTGCTTCTTAGACCGTCGCCCCTCTCCATAATCAGTCTACGCCATTTCATTGTCCGTCGTCGGTCTCTTAGTTGATCTCCCTCACACAAAATTAGTCTCCACTTTTTCGTCTTCAAGTATGTTTTTCTTCTGATACATATCGTTAATCGATCTGTGATGATCATCACGCTCTTCGGACACCTGATCAAATGGGTTTGCTTCTATGGTTTTGCCTGTGATTTGGGATTTCTTAGAACGTTTTGTTTTTCTTTTAGTTGTAATAGAAGAAGACAACGGAGATTTAGTTCCAATTTTTCCTCCCTCCGCGAGTGGAGCTGGGCGTTTCAATAACCCCATTGTTTTTCGCGTTCGCCATTGATGGAAACTCTTTATGGGTTTATTTTCAGAGATTTAAACGAGTTTCTGTGGATGATTTGAGTTGAAAATCAGTGATAAATCTCGAGTTTCAGCTATGTAATTTGATGGATAGAAAGGAAGAAAGTGAAAAAATTGAAAATGGGGAAGAGAAGGGTTGCAGGAAAGAGCTGAAATGAAGCCAGGGGTGCTTTAAGTTTTGGGTTTATCCACGTCTACCAATAAAACGTTGAGATTTTTTTTCTTTAAATCTTGAAACGCAAAATTCGAAACAAAAGGCATTATTTCCGCAGTTATGTTATTATTACTATTTCTAATGAACAAACTTGCTTTCCTCTTGAGGGTGTTGTTGGATTTGTAGTTTAGTTTTTTTCCTCTTCTTCTTCTTCTTTTTTATTTATTTATTTTTATTTATTTTTATTGACGGGAGTTGGTACTCAGTAATGCTCATAAATTTTGTTCGTTTGGTTTAAGTCTTCGTAATGGTTCTTCATGGTTGTCTCAGGTCATTCAGGCGTTGCATGCCCATTGCCTTGGGTGAGATAAAGATTGGATTGAGTTATGACGTCTTTTGTAAAGCCAGAAAATGCTTTAAAACGAGCTGAAGGTGAATGAACATAATGTTTTCCTTTTGGATTTGCATTTTCTATAGATGGAGTCGTATTTGTGAGTATGTCCTTAATATTCTGGGAACTTTGTTTTAGTAGAATGCTTGGTTCTTTTGATGAATTTTGGTACTTAGTTCTCAAAATTCAATGAATGTATTCCATTTTTGTTTGTTGGGAAGTCGGTTAAGATATTCATCCTGAGTGACATTGAGAATATATACATTATTGGCGTGTTGATATTTGTGGATTTAATTGATTTGACTTTTGTAAGTGCTTCTGAACTCACTTCTTGTTCTTATCTTATAATAATTATAATTATAATATAATGTGTGTAACATAATTTTTACGGGTAGTTGGAAGATATTAAAATCATTGGAATTTCTATTTTCTATTTCTGGGCATATAAAATATCAGTTTGCCTTTGTTGTGACTTGTGTTTCTTGTAACTGGAGTTCTATGTTTGTGTTACTAGTTCACCACTGTTGATGTATTTCCCCTATTTTGAAATTTGTGATGTGTCTATTGTCTTCTTTTTGTGTGGCATGAAGCATAGCACGTATTAAATTTATTCTTCTTGTATGTCTTCAGAGCTGATAAACGTTGGCCAGAAGCAAGATGCCTTGCAAGCCCTTCATGATCTTATCACTTCAAAGAAATATCGAGCATGGCAGAAACCTCTTGAGAAGATTATGTTCAAGTATGTTGAACTCTGTGTGGATATGAGGAAAGGAAGGTTTGCTAAGGATGGTTTAATTCAATACCGTATTGTTTGTCAGCAAGTCAATGTTACTTCTTTAGAGGAAGTAATCAAGCACTTTATGCATCTTTCTACTGAGAAGGCAGAGCATGCTCGTAGTCAAGCTCAAGCCTTAGAAGAAGCTCTGGATGTTGATGATTTGGAAGCTGATAAAAGACCAGAAGATCTGATGCTTAGTTATGTCAGTGGTGAAAAGGGAAAAGATAGATCTGATCGCGAACTTGTTACCCCCTGGTTTAAATTTCTGTGGGAGACATATCGAACAGTACTTGAAATACTAAGGAATAACTCAAAGTTGGAAGCACTTTATGCGGTAGGTCATGACTAAGCTAGTTATTTTGTAATTATTCTTTAGGAATGATTCTAGATAGTTGGGGCTACTCCTTGTAATGGGTATCCCTCCTTTTTTAAGCTTGGTTTTTTTATTGGCCCATGTATTCTTTCATTTTTTTTCTCGATGAAAGTGGTTTCTTCATATATATATATATACAAATGCTAGTTATTTGGTGTATGCATTATTGAGTTATCTTTTTAGTTAAGATCTTCTAAAAATGAGAAGTATATCGTGGCTAAAAAAACATTTAGTATTTCGGTGGAACTTTATTTTAGGCCTGGGAGTAGTTAAATCCCATCAAATTGTAACTTAGCTTCCTAATGGTTCTAATGGTTGGAGGATCTAAGAAAGCTTTTGACAACCATAGGTTGAAGTATGTTTACGGCTTCTGGACATACTTGGCCATAAGAATTTGATTTTTTTGGGGGGTTAAATTACAAGTTTAGTCCCTATACATTTAGCTTTATGAAAATTTGATGTCTCAACTTTAACAGGTATCATTAGGTCTATGTACTTTCAGCTTTGTGCCCAATCGGTCATGAACTTTAAAAAGTATCTTTTAAGTTCATAAGTTTTGATTGTGTTTAATAGGACACAAAAACTGACGTAATAGACACATAATTGAAAGTTTGGCATAAATTTTATTAGTGAAACTGACTACTTCATTCAACGGCTCCTCCATTTTTCTTCTCTTCTTCTTGCAAAGCTGAATGAATTTTACCATAAAATGATATCTCCTTACCTCCTTTTTTATTTCTTATAAATTATTATTTATCTAGTAATGTTACTCACTTTATTTCTGCTGGTGTTTTTCATTTGTAGATGACAGCCCATCGTGCGTTCCAGTTCTGTAAGGTGTACAAAAGAACAACAGAATTTCGCAGATTATGTGAAATTATTAGAAATCATCTTGCTAATCTCAACAAGTATAGAGACCAAAGGGATCGGCCTGATCTTTCTGCTCCAGAGAGCTTGCAGTTATACCTTGACACAAGAATTGAACAGCTGAAGGTTGCCACAGAGCTGGAGCTCTGGCAGGTCTGAATTTTTCTGTGTAAAGAGAAGTGGGTTAATGTCCAGCTTTCAAAAATTCATTTCTGGATTTCTTCTCTACAAATAATGTGAATTCAAAAATTTAATTATCAACGAATTTTACAGGAAGCTTTTCGTTCTGTGGAGGATATTCATGGTTTGATGTGCATGGTGAAGAAAACACCTAAACCATCCTTGATGGTGGTGTATTACGTCAAATTAACAGAGATCTTCTGGAAATCGAATAGCAATCTTTATCATGCCTATGCATGGCTTAAACTTTTCTCCATCCAGAAAAGTTTCAACAAAAATCTAAGCCAGAAGGATTTGCAGCTTATAGCTTCGTCCGTTCTTTTAGCAGCTCTTGCAGTGTCCCCCTATGACTCCAAGAATGGTGCTTCTCATTTAGAACTTGAACATGAGAAAGAGAGGAATTTGAGGATGGCTAATCTTATAGCGTTCAATTTAGATTCCAAACTTGAAAGTAGAGATGTGGTAAAACAACTTGCCTAATTGGATTTTCCTTTTCACAACCTGAACATTACCTTACTTTCTTTCTGTTTATGTTTCATCCAGCTTTCAAGGGCGAATCTCCTTTCTGAACTGGTATGTCTGATTTATTTTACTTGGATATTTAGTTAGACCATTTCCCTCTGACCTCTAAAATTATGATACTTCAATTGTTTCACGTTCATTTGAAGTAATAAGGGTGGATATTAATTTTCATTACCGTCTAGAATTAGAAGAATTTTTCCCCCAGGGAAGTTCTTGATTCATCTTTGTTCAAGGCTCTTTTTTGGTGTAAAACTATACAGCTGCTCCATAATTACAGCTTTAACTTTCTTGTTTCTTTTAGGAGGAATCTTTTGTAATCCCGTCATGGGCTCCTTTTGCAACTATTTGGATATTTCATTCATCAATGAAATTGTTTCTTATAAAAAAAAAAATAATAACAAAAACACCTTGCTTCCTGTTGGAAGTTGAGAAACTAATGTTGATAAGCTTCATATTATGTTTAGCCAACTATGAACGGCTCTTAGATTAAATTTTTTCATTACAGCTTATGTGCAATCTTCTACCTCACCTCTTTTATACGGAGAACGTTGTCTTTTCTTTTACAGTGGAAGTTCCATACAAAGATGTATCACAACTTTTACTGTGTACCCAATAATTCTAGTTCTATTTGCTTAGTAGATTTCTGCTATTCTTTAGGTGTCTAAAGGAGTCCTGAGCTGTGCAATTCAGGAAGTTAAAGATCTCTATCATCTTTTGGAGCATGAATTCTTCACTCTTGATCTTGCAACAAAATTGCAACCCTTACTTAACAAAATAACAAAGCTTGGAGGTAAGCTTTCATCCGCTTCATCTGTTCCTGAAGTGCAATTATCCCAATATGTCCCGGCTCTTGAAAAGCTTGCTACCCTGAGGCTGCTTCAGCAGGTACTTATGTATATATTTTTTATATTGTGAACCTTGCAATGCTATTATTGCTCATATATAAAGAAAAGCATTGGTTGGTAATTTCGTATTGATGCACTGAACTTTTTATGTATCTATGTTATGCCAGGTCTCCAAGGTGTATCAAACTATGAAAATTGAGAGCTTATCGGGGATGATCCCATTTTTTGATTTTTCTGCTGTGGAGAAAATATTAGTTGATGCGGTTAAACAAAATTTCATTGCCATGAAATTTGATCATTCGAGGAACATTGTGTTATTTGGCAATTTGGTATTGAATTTTCTTTCTTATTGTCTTCCTTTTTTCTTCTCTTCTCCTTTTGCACTAAGACAAGGCCACCGAAAATATTAGTTGAGTCACTCTCTTCTTAAATCTACCTTAATTTAACTTAAAATTAGTATTATTACAACTAATTGGCCAGTATCATATAAAAAATTAACATATCTGCAACATATCCTTATCTTAGTTTTTAAAAAATTGGCGTACCGCCGTATTTTATGGTATCCGTATCCCGCATCCATATTTGTGTTTCTGCTTCTTAGGATTTGAGCCAGGCTCGACAATTGTTTTTCCATTGATGTTTATGTATCTGTTAGGTACTTAAGTCCTAGAGAACCACACCCCATCTATTAGGGTGGGAGAGTCAAGCCACTTAAGTACCACATTGGTCATCTCATTCCAACCAATGTGGGACAAAGATATCCCATACTAGCTTGGTTCCTAATAATACCTCATCCCCAGAAAGCCGACGCCTCGATGACTACTTCAATGGTGCGGTACTTCACTCGGTCACACCCGGTCATAACCCTCTGCCTGTTCCACTCTAAAACGTCGACAACCGATTTTGATACCATTGTTAGGTACTTAAGTACCTTTGAGAACCACACTCCAAAAGCCAGCTACTCAGGTGGGAGAGCCAAGCCACTTGAGTACCACATTGGTCATCCCATTCTAATTAATGTGGGGCAAAGGCATCTCATATTAATTTTTTTGTCTTCTGTTTAAGTAACAATTAAACCCTTATGATATTTCTCTGCCTTTTTTATGTGATAGTTTACATCATCTTCAACATGTCTTTATTTTTTGGATATATCTTTAGCACGTCTTTATTTTTTGGATAAATCTTCAACATGTCTTTCGATCTTATTCAATTTATCAATATTGAATAATGACTTTCTTTTTCTCTTTATTGATTAGGGTTTAGGGTACTTTTTTCTGTATATATTTTAAACTGATGTTTACAATTTTATGGAGTAGATAAAAAAAATAAATAAGCATTATTATTATTTTTGTTTTATGTATCAATTTAGGGTATTGAATCAGATGAGCTTCGAAACCACCTGACTGTTCTTGCTGAATCCCTTAACAAAGCAAGAGCTATGATCTATCCTCCAGTTAGGAAAGCCACAAAAACAGGTGATATATTGCCTGATTTGGCCGATGTTGTTGATAAAGAGCACAAGAGGTTGCTTGCTCGGAAATCAATAATTGAGAAAAGGAAGGAAGAGCAGGAACGACAACTTTTGGAAATGGTACCCTAGCCTCATCAAATTGTGAATAGTCATATTCATTTCTCTGTTGTGTATATATGAAAAAAAATGTGGTGAACTGTGTTTAGGAACGTGAGGAGGAATCAAGAAGGTTAAAATTACTGAAGATAACTGAAGAAGCTGAGCAGAAACGGCTTGCTGCAGAATACGAACAAAGGAAAAACCAACGACTACGTAGGGAATTAGAAGAGCGAGAACTTGAAGAAGCACAGGCTCTACTTCAGGAAGCTGAAAAGCGTGTTGGTAAAAAGAAGGGAAGCAGGAAACCGCTTCTTGACTCCGTGAGTTCTTTTGTTGATTCTTTTTCTTATTTTGGAAGGATGTTGGATTGATTAATAACAATGGATATATATCTCCAGGAAAAATTGTCGAAACAAACCATAATGCAATTGGCCCTTACTGAACAATTAAGGGAGAGGCAGGAAATGGAGAAGAAATTACAAAAGCTAGCCAAAACTATGGATTATCTAGAAAGAGCAAAAAGAGAAGAGGTGGCACCGTTAATTGAAGCTGCATTTCAGCAACGTTTGCTTGAAGAGAGAATGCTTCATGAACGTATTCAGCAGGTCTTGCTTTCTGAATGATTTTTTCAACACATTGAAATAAACTATGACTATCTATGATTTTTATGCGTTTGGTTGTGGTTTTTTCTGGTTGTAGTTTTTCTAAATTTCCCGACTGTGAGAATATATATGTTAGTTTAGTTAGAGAACAAAGTAAATGAAACATCTATATGGTATGGCTATATCACTGACAGACAAATAAAGGGCTTTTTCATACAACAAAAAAGAGTCGATATATTTTAGTGGCATCAACTGCTGTTTGCAGACAAATAAAGGGTTTTTTCATACAACAAAAAAGAGTCGATATATTTTAGTGGCATCAAGTTCTGTTTGCAGATAAGTGTGTTTTTTTAAAAAGGAAACAAGTCTCTTTCTTCATATAATGATATAAAAAAAGAGACTAATGCTTTAAGTACAAGAGGGTTATACATAAATCATAAAGCATAAAGCTAGGTTAGGATCAGGAGGCGCACCCGAACATCTCAACTAGGTGGACACCCCCTTAGCACCCTCATCATATCCTTCAAAATACATCATACAAAATAACCGAGGGTTTATAATTATATAGCCAAACAGGGAAGTAAAGGGCTGAAAGCCTTACAAAGGATAATACGAAATAAGAAGAAGCTAAACTGAATCAGATGAAGAAACTCAAGATTAGTTTGGCGAAATGAAGACTCTTCCGTTTAAGTAGATTTCTTGCGCACTGTAGCTTGCAAAGTTCTTAGAGACGGAACACCACAAAAAGGCATTTCTGCCGGCAACTTCAAAACGGTCCAAACAAGTCAAGGGTTTATCATGGAATACCCTTTGATTCCTCTCAAACCATAAATCCGCTAAAAGAGATTTGACCGCATGGGTTTAGGGTTTTAGGTGCTTTGAATGGCTAAAATGCAATCTTTATTTATCATCCAACTGTTACTAAAGCGAAAAGGTGAAGGTGTTAGGATTCCACGACCTGAAACTCAGTAAAACTCACAACAATAGATAAAATAGAGGCGGTACTCTGTAGAGATATATTGATAATCAAAATCAAGTTCACAAGGTTATCAAAACTAAGAACGATTACAAGGAAAATAGTAAGAAACACCAGCTCCTTCGAGAAGGCTGGAAACTTCTCCTTCAAAGCTACAACCGCTTATCTTCTACCCAAAAACATACCTACAGCAATCCCAAAACATTCCTTATATATTACCCTAAAAGGGTGGGGGCCTCTAGATACTCCCACCACTTGTTTTATTCTCTACGTGGCCATATTTTCCCTTCTTACCCTTCCTTTTGTATGTTTGAATGATTTGGGGGTCTAACAATACCGCTGGGCTCGAGATTCACCTTGTCCTCAAGTGAAAGGTGAGAAATTGTTGATTCATCTGAGACACTGATTCCCACGTGGCTTCACTATTTGGAAGTTCTTTCCATTTAACCAACCATTCATTCGCCCCTAATTCACTGCTCCACCTTACTCCCAAAACTGTCTCGGGCCTCAACTGAAGCTCGAACTCTTCTGTCAAAACCGGTGGCATGTGTTGCACCTTTTGAGTTTGGCCCAACTTGAGTTTGAGTTGGGACACATGAAAGACATTATGTATTACTGCTTCCGGAGGAAAATCTAACCTGTATGCCACTTTCCCAATTTCTTCTATCACTCTATAAGGCCCAAAAAATTTGGGGGATAATTTCTCGTTTTTCTTCCTTGCAAGTGAATGTTGGCGGTAAGGACGGAGTTTCAAATAGACTTCATCCCCTACCTTCAATTTTACTTCCCGTCGCTTCAGATCAGCAAACTTCTTCATCCTATTTTGCGCTACTGTAAGATTTTCTTTTAAAGCACTAATGGTTGAATCTCTCTCCAATAGTAGTTGTGCAACACTGTCATTGCTGGATTTTCGCTCACCATATGATAACAAAGGAGGGGGAAGTCTGCCAAACACGATTTGGAAGGGTGCGGATTTTGTAGATGCGTAGAATGTCGTGTTGTACCACAATTCAGCCCACGGAATACATTTATGCCAACGTTGGGGTTGCTCATTACAAAAACAATGTAGATACGTTTCTACGCACCGGTTGACCCTCTCGGTTTGCCCATCTGTTTGAGGGTGGAAGGCCATGCTTCGTTTTAATACCGTTCCCATCATTGTGAATAGTTCTTTCCAGAAATTACTTAAGAAAATCCTATCCCTGTCCGTGATGATAGACTTCGGAACCCCATGTTTGCTCAAAATTCTCTCAATAAAAATTTCAGCAATTTTTTTTGCGGAAAACGGGTGTTTCAGGGTGATAAAATGTGCAAACTTACTCAATTGGTCTACCACCACCATTATGACGTCCACTCCCCCCCGCCTTGGGTAATCCTTCCACAAAATCCATGGTCCAATCTTCCAAAATCATTTCCGGTAAAGGAAGTGGCTGAAGGAGGCCCACAGGAGAGACCGATTCTGTTTTGTTTCTTTGACAAATGTCACATTGCTTCACATACTTCTTGATGTCTGCCTTCATTCCTTCCCAATGTAGTTCCCCTTTCATTCTTTTATATGTTCGGAGAAACCCCGAATGACCTCCTAACATAGAATCATGGAAAGTATGAAGTATTGCTAGAATTATACTGGAAGTTTTTGATAAAACTAACCTTCCTTTATATAGAAGTCTGTCATTCACCCACTGGTAATTTTTTTTTCCTTCCGGATTTTCTTTCAACAGTTGAATAATTTTCTGTAATTCCTGATCGGCTTCCACCTCCTTCAAGACTAAATCAACATCTACAATTCCAAGGGTCGTCATTACAGGTAGCTTCGCTGGATGTTCCATCCGTGATAACGCATCTGCTGCCTTGTTCTGCACGCCCGGCTGGTAAATAATTTCGAAATCATAACCCAATAATTTTGTTAACCACCTTTGAAATTGTGGCTGCACTTCCCTTTGTTCAATCAGAAATTTCAAAGCCTTCTGAACCGAAATAATGGTGAACTTCCGGCCAAGAAGATAGTGTCTCCATTTTTGCAGTGCCATAACTACTGCCATTAATTCTCTTTCATATATAGATTTCGCTTGGGCCCTTAGAGATAACTTCTGGCTGAAGTAAGCAATGGATCTCGCATTCTGGGTTAAAACGACTCCTAACCCAATTCCCGAGGTGTCCGTCTCAATAGTGAATGACAAATGGAAATTGGGAAGAGCTAACACTAGAACTGAAACCATGGCTTGTTTCAATCTTTCGAAAGCGTCCGTCGCAACCTCATTCCATTTAAACCCATTCTTCTGTAGTAGTTTAGTCAACGGCGCAACTATGTTTTCGTACCCCTTCACAAAACGTCTATAATATCCCGTTAACCCAAGAAATCCCCTCAAACCGGAGATGTCTTTTGGTTGAGGCCAGTTTACCATAGCTTTTACATTTTCGCCATCAGCTTCCACGCCCCGTCTAGAAATCCAATGCCCTAGGTACTAGATTCTGGAGTGCCCGATAACACATTTCTTCTTATTAGCAAACAGGAAATTGTCTTGTAATTACGCAAACACCATTCCCAAATGTCTTTTGTGCTCCGACATATCTGTACTGTAAATTAGAATGTCATAAAAAATAAACTAATACAAATCTTCTCTAGAAAGGTCGAAAAACCTGATTTATTAATGATTGGAACGTGGTCGGAGCGTTCGTAAGACCGAATGGCATAACTAGGAACTTGTAGTGCCCTTCATGAGTGCGAAAAGCTGTTTTTTCAATATCTTCTTCCCTCATTTTGATTTGGTGATACCCTGAGTGCAAATCCAACTTCGAGAACACGGCCGCTCCATGTAGTTCGTCCAGCAATTCCTCAATTACGGGTATGGGAAATTTATCCGCAACTGTCACCTGATTCAACTTTCGGTAGTCTACGCAAAATCTCCATCCCCTATCTTTTTTTTTCACTAACAATACAGGACTTGAATAGGGGCTACGACTTGGTCGAATAATTTGGGTTTGTGGCATTTCTGTCACTAACTTTTCAATTTCCTCCTTCTTGAGGTGTCCGTATTTGTAAGGCCGCACATTAATCGGTTTTTGTCCCTTAAGAGTCAGTATGCAATGATCCACGGCTCTTTTGGGTGGAAGCTCTTTTGGTGTTGTAAAAATTTCGGCATACTGTTTTAACAAGTTTCGTATCATCGAACGTTCTACTCCCTCTCCCTTTTCTTCGGTTTCCTCCCCGGGCCCCTGGAATTCCTCTCTTTCCCTTCTCTGAACTTCTACTAGGAATCCTTGGTCATCCTCATCCCATGTCTTTGTGATGGTCTTAAGGGAACATTCTGCCCTTGTTAGCGAATGGTCACCTCTAAGAACAACCGGATGATTTCCTGACATAAACGCCATCATCCTTGTCGGCCAGTGCACGCCCATAAAACCGGTCGTACATAACCACTGCATCCCAAGAATCACATCCATCGTTCCCAGTTCAATGGCCAAGAGATCAGTGACGATTACTATTTCCGGTAGTTTTATTTCGATCCTTTTACAGACCCCACTGCCCTGTCTTGCGGTTCCATCCCCAATTGTCACCCCAAAACTGGAGTTGCTTTCAATTATTAATTCCAATTCCTCTACTAACCTCTAATGAATGAAATTGTGTGTCGCGCCGCTATCGATCATTATGATTACTTCTCTGCTCTTCACCGTTCCTTTTAATTTTAGGGTGCCCTTTGTCGTGAACCCCATGACGGACCGTAATCCAACCTTTGTATCCGTCGGAATCTCCCATGTCTTCAGTTCAACGATTTTCGTTTCCGATTCGCCGGTATCTCCAACGTCAATCAACTCTTTTTCTTCGTTCATGATAAAAAGCATCAACTCACGATTTTCCTTGATTTTGCAACGATGGCCGTGGGAGTATTTTTCATTGCACCTAAAACAAAGCCCCTTGTCGAGACGAGTTCGAAATTCGTTGTCGGACAGTCTTTTGATCGGTGATTCCCCTCTCCCGTAGGTTCCCCTAATCGGAATCGTCACTTGCCTCGTGGGAAAATCATTTTTCTTTGTGATGACCTTCTCTGTATTATAATTCATCCTTGTGGGTTGGGCCTCCACCTTTCCGGCCCATTATTGCCCCATTCACTACGGGCTAATTTTAAAGCAATATTTCAGTCATTCACCATTTGGGCTTCTTTTATACATGCCTCAAGTGATTTAGGGTGTCTACTAACCACTTCCTCCTGAAGTGACGGGTCCTAACCAGTGACGAATGCATCGATAAGCACACTCTCTGCCATGTCCGGCAGGGGAGCAGAATAATTCAAATTTTTTTTTACGTACTCGTTGTATGTTCCATCTTGAGTAATCCGAATCAATCGAGCCCCCAAACTTCCCTCTCTCGATTCTCTAAAGTGTTCAAACATTCTCTCCTTCAGATCTTCCCACGACGTCACCTTCTTCTGGTTATTACTCCACCGGAACCAGTTTACCTCGTCTTGGGCAAAGCTTACCACTGCTACCTTCACCTTCTCCGAATCCCCTAGCTCATTGATCTCAAATAAATGTTCCACACGATATACCCATGCTTTCGGATTCTCCCCTGCGAATATCGACATTTCCAATTTCTTGTACTTACTACGATCAGACGATCCCGAACCGGTTTCTGTCACGGTTTCCATCTCCAGCTCACCAACTTTCCCTTTCAGTTTCAAGGAAGATCCCTCAGAAACACACGATTCATCCTTTTTTCGGTAAGTATTATTTTCTTTCATTTCTTTCGTTAAACGATCTACTGCTTTCTTCATTTCCAACATCAATTCTTTTAAATTTAGCACTTCTTTCTCTGTCGATTCCATCCGCTCTTCCAATTGTTTCTGTGCCATTGATCGAGTTCTAGTCCCCAGGATTTTTTTTGGGCTCTGATACCAATTTGTTTGGATTCCACGACCTGAAACTCAGTAAAACTCCCAACAATAGATAAAACAGAGGCGGTACTCTGTAGAGATATATTGATAATCAAAATCAAGTTCACAAGGTTATCAAAACTAAGAACGATTACAAGGAAAATAGTAAGAAAACACCAGCTTCTTCAAGAAGGCTGGAAACTTCTCCTTCAAAGCTACAACAGCTTATTTTCTACCCAAAAACATACCTACAGCAATCCCAAAACAGTCCTTATATATTACCCTAAAAGGGTGGGGCCCTCTAGATACTCCCACCACTTGTTTTATTCTCTACGTGGCCATATTTTCCCTTCTTACCCTTCCCTTTGTATGTGTGAATGATTGGGGGTCTAACAGAAGGCCCCCATTGGAAAGAACCAACTTCGAGAAGATGAGGAAAATGATCAGAAAACAACCTTGCTTGTCTGTTTACTCTCGAACTTTCAAACTCCTCATCGTAGTGTTAAAAAAGCAGTCAATTAGAGATCTTGCTGGGGAAAGACCTCTTGACCATGTGAATCTACCATTACTGTGGGGAACCTCCAAAAGCTTAGCTTGGTCAAGAACATTATTAAACTTTCTCATACATCTAGTGCTTCTTCCACAAGGGAAACGTTCATACTCCCTTCTTGTGATTTGAAATTCACCACCTACACACCATGCCCCATTACAATGATTAGACAAGGAGAGGATCTCAGGCCAGGCAAATTTCCTTTCCCTTTAGTCATTCGGGCCATAGACATTCGTAATCCAACAATTCTTTTTGCAAACATTGACACATTTGATTGATAAGGAATAGACCCCTTTCAATGTTTCAACAACCGAAATTTTGCTCCAGTCCCACAAGGATAATATACCACCTAAAGTGCCCTGAGAAGCCACAAAGTCCCAACCTATGTCTTTTGAACTCCAAAAAGATTTAATAAAGCAACTGTCAAAACCATCTTTCTTTGATTCTTGAACGAGTACCACATCAGGATTGTGCCTTTTCAAAAATCTTTATAAGGCCAATCTTTTATTTATATCCTTTAATCCTCTCGTGTTCCATGAAATGATTATCATTGATAGCCAAGCAAGTCTCAAAGGTCACTGTTGAAGAGCAGGCAACTCAGTCTAAAATTAAATTACTCGTTGCTACAATAGAAATCAAATGAGAAGGGATTCCACTAGGCTGGACCAATCAGCCAAAACATTCCCAACAACATTCGCTTCAGCATTTAAATCTTCATCAAGCTGAAATAAAGAATTAAGGTCTGTGACAAAAGGCTCCTTCTTTAACAATCCAACATTTTTGTCTGTCTTTTCACCAAATTCAAACTCTTCACTGCTCACATTGAATGGAGAATCAACTGCAGCCTCACTCCTTTCTTTGATAGATGGGGTTTGACAAGGAATGCCCTTCAAGAATTTCACCTTAGAATTAGGCAAAGAAAAAAGAGTGGTCAAATAATTGATGAGAATTGGAGTGGGAGTCTAACCTGTTTACTTGGGAAGGGACTTGAATATTTAGCAACTAACTTCCAGCACATCAGGATTTTGATCTGATATATACTTAGCCTTGGTAATTTTCCTGCTGATGTTCTCTTGAGATTTCGACTTAATAGAAAAAGATGAGGAGTGGGAGAGTGCACCTTTTCCTTTCAACAGATCCAGATTTTGTTCTGAAATTAGCTTGGCTTTTAATGATCTTTGCCTTGTGCTCTCCTTCAGTCTCTTCCTTCTAACAAAATGTTTTGGGAATGGTTTAAATAGTTGTGAAAACTTTCTGGATTTGGATTTATTACGATTTTTGGCTTAGACTTCAATCTTGCCAAGGAAGAGTGAGCTGCAGAGGAAGGAGAGGTAGAAGAGGATGAAGCTGAAGAAACATTACCTGACCGGAATCTGGAGGGAACAAAGGCGTTGGATGAAAAGGAACTGCCTTTTCTGAGTGAATAATGGGCAACGACCGAAATTTTTGGAGTAAAACATTCTGATGGCAGCCAGCTGCCATTTGTATTTCATTTGGAGGTCATTCGCCCAACGGTAGTTTGTTAATGATCAAAGGGAGTTATCTGATTTTTCATTGGCCTTAACAGGAGGTCTGACCGACATTTTCTCTCTTCTTTAATGAGGTCGCTTTCACTTATGGAGATGGGATCCCTCCGAATTTGAAATTAACAAAAGGATCTACTGCGGCGGAAGGAGAAGGCCGATGGGAAGGATGAGGGACGGCGGTCGGACAACCACTTGCTGGCTTAAAGAACTTGCTGGCTTTTAAAGGGTTCCTTAAAAAGTCTGGCTGGGACTGAACTGAGTTAAGGAAAGCCCATTCCGGTTTCAGAACCTGCATATCAATTCCTTCATCCTTTAACGCTTGGTCAATCCATACTAAGTCGATCGGATTGGTAGTCTTTAAAGAACAGATTTTTTTTTATGGCTACAGGCTCTTCTTTACATTTGATGTCACCAAAGTGCAGAAAAAAATTGCCAAGATCTTCATCTTTTAATTCAATAGTGGCCGGTAACAGATTATATCGACGCTTCAGTGCTCTATTATATTATATGAAAACTAAATCATTCAGTCGACTTTGAGCAAGTCTATTCTATTTCTTGTTATGAAGCTGCAAGTATATAACAAAGGTTTTATTGTTTAGTTCATACCAAGAGAACGGATAAAAAAAGAGGTAAGTTCTCTCCTCCCTCTCCCTTCCTCCTACCCCTTTCGGCCACCTCTCCGACTAGGAATGGAAGTAAAGAGCTGCAACATCGCCTGCGCCTACTATTGTATATGGTTCGAGAAAGGTTTCTTTCATATTGAAGATGTGGATTTCAGGAAAGTCATTCAAGTTTCTAAACCCCAACTGATATGGTTCATTAGCGCCGTATCTGATCTTGTTATGGAAGAGGAATCAGGTTATTTCCGAAGATAAAGGAAAGATATCAGGGGTCTCACAAGAATCTCTAAATTCAGAGCCATCTGGCTGGATCCTACGTTGTTTGGTCAGAACGAACACAGGAACACAATCCTTCGTGCATGTGTTTTCGGATGTAGCAAAGCAAGGATGGTATTCCTTTCTGAAAATGATGGAGTCATACTTAGAGATTTTTGAATATGAGCAGTGGCATTCATCTCTCTATCCCTCGCTCCAAGAAACCACAACTCCTCTTCTTCTTCTAGAAACCAGAACACATTACCCAGAAAACAACTGCCCAAACACGAGCCTTTCACTTCAAAAGCTTTACCAGCCAATAATTTCTGGGTCCAAAATCCATTTGAAGTCATTGAGGAGGATTTCAGCAACCTTTTGGTGGTAACTCGATTATTCATTTCTAGAGGACTTGTTTCAAATAAAAATATCCATCAACCCCTTATTTGCAGATGAGGCTATTGTTAAGTTTAAAAAAGCTGTCAGTGATGACTCAATACCATCACCAGGGAAATGGGTTGATTATGGAACCTACCACCTGTTATTTGAAAAATGGGATGTTCTGAAACATAGCCGTCCAACGTGTATCAAAGGCTCAGGGGGATGGTTATCCATATCCAATCTTCCTTTAGACCTTTGGAGAAGAGATATATTTGAGGTTATTGGTGATCACTTTGGGGGACTAGAAAGCATGGCAATGGACACTCTCAATCTCCTAAATTGTTAGGCTGCGAAAATCCGGGTAAAAAGAAATTTTTGTGGCTTTATGCCAGCCACGATAGAATTGAAAAACAGCAATAGAGGCAGCTATTTTTTACATTTTGGGGACGTTGAAGTATTGAAAGATTACAAATACAGAAAAGATGATCTCTTCCATCATGAATTCACAAACCCATTAGACTTAAACCGACTTCAATCGGGTGCAAAGGATGAGAATGTTAACTTGGACTGCCTATCTCCTGACTGGTATCTTCCTAAGCAAATTAATCCTTCCATATTCAGAAGCCCCCATGGGGAAACCAGAAACCAGTCACCGAACTCTTACCTCCGGCGGCCGGAAATTCCAGCTGGCACAGGAATTCAATCAGACAAGGAGAAGAAATTGAAGAGTCACTCGGGTGAGAATGTGGGTCCCATTAATTATCAGCATGCTCAGACGTCCCCATTAATTACTAATCTAAAGAAGAGAGGAGAAAACGGCGGCTGCAATTTTGATTACACAGTACCCGGGGACAGTACAACCCAGACAACCTCTGCATGGACAAATAACCTCCTAGCATCTGACACTAGTCCATCCCCACGCAACTTTTCTTTAATGAAAAAACCAACTGGTTTTTGGTATGATGGTGACATGGAAGACCAAGAGACTACCCAGACACAAAATACACGAAGTTTAAGAAACAAGCCCTTGCCACTGTCATTAGGAAAAACATACAGAAGTTATAAATTCTGTGCCAAAGTCTTCAGAAGAGGTGCTACATCATTTCAAAATCTTTGGACAGCAATAACCAATCCAGATTTATTAGAAGTGTGCAGTGTGAACATCCAATGCCCCGGTTTAAAAGGTAACAGGTCAGAAACTTCTCCCCCTCCTTTATCTAATGATAAATACATTTTATCCTCCATCAAGTTACCGGGGTCTTCTTGTGAATTTGTGCGTGGTATCCCCAGTTCTTCCATTATTTCTACACAACCCCGAGCTGATGATTCTGATGATGAGTCCTCTTTAATCAGTATCAGCAGTGAGAAACCTACCCCTGAATCCATATCATTAGAAGAAAATGAATGTTCAAGTGAGACTCCAAGCGACATTGACCTTGTGGGTAATGAACTTGCCAATCTCTTTCTATCCCCAAAAAAGAATTCAGCCAGCAGAGATCCTTTGTTAGAAGCACCTCAACATTTACGAGCTTTCATCAACACTTGTGATATCAAGCTAATCTGATAACCAACATACCACTGTTCAACCATGAAAATTATTTCGTGGAACACAAGAGGGATCCTAGATAAATCTAAGCAGTTAGCAATAAAAAAATTGATCAGGAAATGTGCCCCAGATCTCGTGTTAATTCAGGAAACCAAACTCGATGACATTGATTCCTCAATCATCGAAGCCATTTGGAGTTCGAAGGATGTAGGGTGGCATTCACTTGATTCAGTTGGAAAATCAGGGGGTATGTTGACTTTATGGGGTGAAAGCAAAGTTACAATTGTGGAAGTTATGAAAGGGGATTACTCTGTATCAGTACAGTGCAGAACTTTATGTCACAAATTATGCTGGGTTACTAATGTTTACGGGCCCACTAATTACAGAGAAAGAAATGTAATTTGGGAGGAACTACTTCTCTCATAGGCTACTGCTCGGAAGCTTGGTGCATTGGAGGAGACTTTAATATGACTAGATCAGGGGAGGAGCGCTTTCCGGTTGACAGAATGACTAGAGGGATGAAAAAATTCAATAAGTTTATAGAGGACTCTAATCTAATTGAAATCCCTTTGCTGAATGGAAAATATACATGGTCACGTGAAGGTGATTTTGTATCTAGATCTTTGCTGGATAGATTTCTCTTTTTTTTTTTGAATGGGATGAGGCCTTTGTCAACTAAAGAGTTAATAGACAAGTTAGGCTTCACTCGGACCACTTCCCAATATTGCTAGAAGCAGGAGCTTTTGAATGGGGCCCCTCTCCATTTCGTTTTTGTAATAGCTGGCTACATAATAAAAGATGTTGTCTTCTAATTGAAAATTCTCTAGCAATGCCTTCTCCTTCAGGATGGACAAGATTTGTATTATCAAACAAATTCAATGGGCTGAAAGCAAAGATTAAGGAATGGCACTCAGATTTCACCACATCCCAAAAAAGACAGGAAGAGGTCCTTGTTGCAGAAATACTAGCGGAGGAAGGGAGCTGGGAAATCACATAGGAACCATCATTTGACCACACCATTCTGCTTTCTAAAAAGGCAGATTTGATAGATCTTTATAGAAAGCAAGAAAGGGATCTTTTACAAAAAAGCAAGTTGAATTGGTTGGAATTGGGAGATGAGAACACAAGCTTTTTTCATAAATTCCTTGCAGCTAAGAAAAGAAGGAATTTGATCCCTGAACTCGTCAATGATCAAGGCATCCCTACATCCTCCTTTGAAGACATTGAACTCATCATTCTCGAGTACTACAATGCACTTTACACAAAGGAGGAATTAGTGGAGCTTTCCCTTCCACAATACAATGGGAGTTAGTGTCCGAACCTCAGAACAGAAGACTGATCGTAAAGTTTACCCTTCCTGAAATCAAATCAGCCCTCAAATCACTTGGGAAGAACAAAGCTCCAGGCCCGGATGGTTTCACTGCTGAATTCCTTTTACAATTTTGGGAAAAGGTGAAAGTGGACATTCTCAAGCTATTTAATGAATTTTACTTGAATGGGAAACTGAATGCTTGTGTCAGAGAGAATTTTATTTGCCTAATCAAGAAGAAACAAGATGCCATTAAGGTCAGTGATTTTCGCCCTATTAGTCTCACCACTTTATTGTACAAATTGATTGCTAAGGTCCTATCCGAGAGGTTAAAAAATGTCATGCCCAACATCATTGCTCCAACCCAAAGTGCTTTCCTTGAAGGGCGTCAAATTTTGGATCGAGTGTTAATTGCAAATGAAGTGGTAGAATACTATAGATCCAACAAAAAGCAAGGGTGGATATTAAAACTTGACATGGAGAAAGCCTTTGATAGAGTGGACTGGGATTTCCTTGAAAAGGTGTTAAAAGAAAAGAAGTTTGATCATAAATGGATTTCATGGATTATGGGCTGTGTGAAGAATCCAAAGTTCTCAATCTTCATCAATGGAAGACCTAGAGGCAGAATACTAGCAACTCGAGGGATAAGACAGGGAGACCCTTTATCTCCCTTCCTATTCCTATTGGTTAGTGAAGTCCTCAGCAGTTTAATTTTAAATCTCCACAAGAAAGGTTTGTTTGAAGGCTTCTGGGTTGGAAAGGAGAATACACATGTTTCTCTATTACAATTTGCAGACGATACCATATTATGTAAGTATGACGATGCCATGATTGGGAATCTTAAAGCAACAATAGAGATCTTTGAATGGTTTCAGGTCAGAAAGTAAACTGGAACAAATCAACACTGTGGGGAGTTAACATAGATGACAGTGAAATACAATCTACAGCCTCATATCTCAACTGCAGAATAGAGCCCCTCCCAATCATGTATTTGGGTCTTCCATTGGGTGGATATCCCAAATCTTCTCACTTTTGGCAGCCGGTGCTTGATAAGATCCAAAGAAAACTTGACAAATGGAAGCGGTACAACCTCTCAAGAGGAGGAAGATTAACTTTATGTTCGGCGGTCCTAGCTAATCTTCCAACCTATTACATGTCAGTTTTCCTCATGCCAAACAAAATAGCCAAAGCAATTGAAAGGTCTTTGAGAAACTTTTTCTGGGAGGGCAATAATGGTAGCAATATTAGCCATTTGGTAAAATGGGAAACTGTATCTAAACCTCTTAAGGATGGAGGCCTCGGGTTAGATAAAATCTTAATTAGAAACCTTGCACTGTTGGCCAAATGGGGTTGGAAATTCTCAGTAGATCAGTCCTCTCTCTGGTGTACAGTTATTAAAAGCATTCATGGCAGTGACATCTTTTCTTGGCATACCAGCGGCAAAGAAACTTTAAGCCTTCGAAGCCCTTGGATAAGCATTTCAAGACAGTGGAAAAAGATTGATTCCTTGTCAACTTTCAAAGTGGGAAGAGGGGATAGAATTCAGTTTTGGCTAGACCCGTGGTAGGACACAATTGAATTGAAAACAGTCTACCCTAGACTATTCAGAATTTCAACCTTTCCAAAAGCTTCCTTAGCTGAAATGTGGGATCAATCCACAGCCTCCTGGTCAATCATTTTTAGAAGACCCCTCAAAGAAATGGAAATTGATGATTTTCAGAACCTTCTCGGATCAATCGCATCGTGTATTCCTTTGAACAAACTAGATGAGAGGTGCTGGTCCTTAGAGTCATACGGTAAATTTTCAGTCAGTTCTCTATCTAAATACCTAGTGCCATCCTCTCCCATGAATGTTAACTTATTCAAGAGCTTATGGAAGTCAAAAATCCCGAGGAGAGTTAACATATCGGTCTGGATTCTTATAAAAGGAAAGGTAAACTGTGCGGAGGTTCTACATAAAAAGCTTCCCTCACACTATATCTTCCCTCATGTGTGTCATTTTTGCCTTAGAGACCATGAGGGTCTGCAACACCTTTTCTTTACATGTGACTATGCGGCTAAATGTTGGGCTAAGCTCCTTGATACTTTTAACTTAAGCTGGTCCTTTGATATAGAACGCAGAAACAACATAATCCAGTTGCTGAAGGGCCCCAGCTTCAAGAGTCAAGCTCACCTATTGTGGATTAATGCGATCAAAGCATTATTGAATGAATTGTGGTTTGAAAGAAACCAAAGGGTCTTCCATAATAAGTGCTCACATTGGCTAGATAGATATGAACTTGCTAGACTCAACGCCTCTACATGGTGCTCTCTTAGTAAAAAGTTCAAAGACTTCTCCCTACAAGACATTGCTTTAAATTGGCAAGCATTTATACGGCCTTCTTGAAGATTGTAGCCTAGTCGGGTGAATTTTCTCTGGTGAAATTTCTCCAGCCTCGGTCATTCACCTTTATCCTATCACCTTGGATCTTTCGTCATCCCAGATGTTTTTATGTTTTAATTGTTTTTGGTGTTATCCTTGCTTTCAGTTTATTTAGATTCAGGAGCATAACTTCTCTACTTGAGTTTAAAGTTATTTTTGTTGTATTAGTAGAAAGGCTTAAGCTATAAAGCCTCTTATCACTACTCCTTTTCTCTTATCTTTTACCTTTTATCCTTTATTTTAGCTTATTTACCTATTTCAGATATGATGAGGGCACTATGGGGGTGTCAACCTAGTTGAGATGTCCGAGTGCGCCTGCTGATCCATCATTACTGTTTTATTATTTGCTCTTTGTATAACCCTCTTGTACTTAGAGCTTTGTCTCTATTTTCATTATTAATGAATAATAGAGTATGTTTCTTGTTTCAAAAAAATAGTGGCCGGTAACAGACCACTTAAATTCTTTCTAACTTTGATGATGGCTTCTGACGAAATGCTCCATCAATTATATTCAAAGTATCTAATGAAATGCTTTCAAGACCAAAATAGTTGCCAATTTCAGTGAACGCATCATTTTTCTACTACTCTAGCGGAAGGTTCTTGATGGAGATCCACCCACTGAAGCCTCTAATGTAATTTGGCCTTCCATGTTTGAACATATTCCATTTTTCAAATAGTAAATGAAATGGGCTGAAGCGTTTCCACTTTCCAGGTGTCGCACAAAGATCCTTTAAATTTCTACCGAAAGACTGGATTAATGCTTTGTCTTCAAACAGAGGATTGAGACTAACAGCAGTTTGTCCTCTAAAATTTTAATGATATCCTTCCATTCATTATGCACAAAAAGCCTTGATACTACCCATAAGCTACTAAAATCTTCCTTTGAGACTTCCTCATTCTTTTGAATCCAGAAAGATGATTTTTCTCTTTTCGCTAAAATGTTGCTCTGTTTTTGGGGTATCAAAATAGGGAATTGCTGGTTCTGCAAATTGTTGTTCTTCGAAGCTGAGGGTATAAACTCTTTCTTACTTCTTTTCTGGTATTTTGGGAATCATCAATCAGAGGCACCTCTAGAGTATTTGACTTGTTGAAAAAGAAAAATTAGAGTTTATGGATTATTAGTATTTTCCATTATTATTTTCCTTTTTGTTTATGGAAAATTAGAAGATCTTGTTTAGTTCTTTGTAGGTGTATTATAGATCTCTATATGACGATCTATGTTTCTCTTCCAGAAGTTCTTGGTTCTTTTCTTCGTGGGTTTGTGTTGCCTAGAAGTTCTTGTTTTGTTCTTTGTAGGTTTTGTTATAGATCACTAAATGAGGATCTTTGTTTTTATCCCAGAAGTATTTGGTTTCGTTCTTTGTGGTTGTGTTTGCCTAGAAGTTCTTGTTTTCATTCTTCGTGGGTTTTTTGGTTCTATCCCAGACTTGCTGATTTGATTCGGAAGTTTTCCTCGGAAACTCAAGTTGTTCATGATTTTACCACCTTGAATTTGAGGGAGGGTGTTGAAAAGGAAAATTAGTATTTTCCATTATTATTTTCCTTCTTGGTATTTTCCATTTATAAATTTTTTTTAATGGTTTCTTTGAGGTCTATTTATTCCCTATGTAATAGATCATTATGTACTCTAAATTATTATAATTTATTCAATAATATAGAAATTTCACATGACTATTTCACCATATCTGCAAGGCTTGGCCTTTGGTTTAAGGTGGGTCGTTGAACCGGATGGATTTGATTCGAAAACCAAAACTTATAATTTGAAAGCGAAAATGCTTTTTCCAGCATGGAAAGCCTCCCAACCCCTTTTGGTATCCCTTGCTGACACACGGATAGTTGAACGACCCCCTGTTGACGGCCAAAGATCACAACATATCCAACCTTCTTCTACCCTGAATTTGGAGAGCTTCAATTTTCTAGGGTCTAAATCTTCAAATTGTTGAAAATATTTGTCCTTTGAACCGCTGGTAAGCTCCGAGATAGCATCGAAAAACCATTTTAGTTGGATCACTGAAACATTCAAAAATTGCTGAGCTTCAACATCTTCTACAAAAATCTTTTGTTTTCCGTCCATACACAAAAGTGTGATTGAAGAATCTTGCAACTAACAATTTCCATTGGTGAACCGAGCCTTGGGAAAAACAATAGCCAAACTAACTGTTGGAAGGGAAAAGGAGGAGTGAACGGGCGGATTGAGGGCGGAGAACGCCGAAGAGAACCCCGGGGAAGGCGCTAAAATCACCGGAGTAGGTGGGTTGAAGTAAAGCTTGTCGGACGGCGGGGGAGAGAAGAAAGAGAAAAGTGAGGGAGGGAGTAGTAATTGAAAATGATAATGCCACTATGTAAGCAAGAAGTAATTGATATTAAATTAATCAAGGCTATCTGGAGTTCAAAAGACATTGGCTGGGACTATATTAATCACAGAAGAATGGGATGAACTCCTTGCAGATTCAATTGCTGACCATTGGACCGCAGCAACAAATTCCTATTTTGCATTGGAGAATACTGGACACCTGGATTGCCTGTTGGTTATAAGGGGTGCCAATTCCATAGAATAATCAAGGATTTCGTGATTCAAGCTGGTGACTTTGTCAAGTTATGCTTCTCCTGCCTTATTTTACATTGGATGAAATTCTTCCATTATTAATGATTAGCATCATCTTTCCCCTGCAACTCCTACTGAGTACTGAGGCTCAACTATACAAATGCCTATGGAAATCTAGAAGTCCAAAGAGAATCAACATTTCAGTTTGGACCATGCTGTTTGGAAGTATAATTTGTGCTGCCACTCTACAGAAAAACTCCCGAATCATGTATTATCCCCCTATATCTGCCATCTATGCCTAAACCATTCGGAGAATATGGAACATATCCTCTTCGGCTGCTCCTACTCTCTGAATTGCTGGTTCAGACTGCTGGATATATTCAATCTATCTGGGGTCTTTGATGAAAGCTCCAAAAATAATTTAACCCAACTACTATCAGGCCCCAAATTTTTTAAACCAGCCTCGGTCCTATGGATTAATGCAATTAAAGCACTGGTAGTGGAGTTATGGTTTGAAAGGAGTCAACGGGTCTTTCACGATATAGCATTACCTTGTAGAGACCGTTTCGATTATACTTGCCTCAACGCCTCATCGTGGAGCTCCTTGACTAAAGAATCCCAAGATTATTCTTTGCAGGAACTGCTATTAAACTGGCATGCTTTTATTTCACAAAGCAGAGGCTGCCGATATACTCTACGCCTATTTGTCAAGGGTCATGTTTTGAATGGTCCACATTTTGTTTCTTGAAAGGCTGGAATACCAAAAAGCCTCACTGCCACTATTTTTTTTTTACTGTCTTTTTGATATATATTATTATCATATACTAGATCACATTTGTGACGAATGTAGAGGAAATGATGAGGGCGCTAGGAGGGTGTCAACCTAGTTGAGATGTCCCGGTGCGCCTTCTGATCCAACTTTGTTTTTTCTTGCTCTTTGTATACTACTCATGTACTTAGAGCTTTTGCCTCTTTATTATTAATCATTAATAAAGAAGTTGTTTCCTTTGCAAAAAAAATTACTACTCTACTTCTAATGGTTCTCATGTCAAAGGGGGAAACTTTTCTATGATTGTTTTACACAACATACTAATCTTACAATGTCCTGCTTTGTTTTGTTTGGATATCATCTGTTCGTTTCCATTTGAAAATTATTGTGCTTTCATTTTTGTGTCAGTCATATTTTTCCTTCTACAGTTGATGGTGTTTTAATTAATAGGTGTTTTTCAGTTCAATTTTATTAAAGGATGAGTTTCTTTTATGCATTTCAGCTGGAGGTCGAGTTAAGCAAGCAGCGCCATGAAGGTGACCTCAAGGAGAAGAATCGATTGGCAAGAATGTTGGAGAGTAAGGTTAGTAGTTAGTTTCATATGGCTCTATTGGGTTAATATTGACCTTTGTCTGCTCAAAGTTAGAATTCATTTTGGTTATCATGTACTGTTGGCGCGGTATTTTTCATCTAATTATTTTGTGATTTAAAAGAAACCTTATCAATAAAGTGGTGCTCGAAAAAAGATTGGAAAAGGTAAGTTCTCTCCTCCCTCTCTCCTCTCCCCTCTCTCCTCTTTCCTCCCCTCCTCCCTCATGGTCCGGCCATCTTCTCGACTATGAAAATGGAAGTGAAGAGCTGCAAGATTGCTGGAGCTTACTACTGCATATGGTTTGAAAAGGGTTACTTCAACATTGAAGATATGAACTTCCGGAAAATACTAGAAATCTCTAAACCCCAACTTCTCTGGTTTATTGAGGCTTTATCTGACCTGGTTCTTGAGGAAGAGTTCAGCTATTTTCGTATAGAAGGAAACGTCGAAAGGGGAACCACAAGATTATCAAAGTTCAAAGCCTCCTCCGGCTGGATAATCCGATGCTTTGCCCAACCATACCAAGGCAATCCGTCTTTCATACATGTATTTTCGGGTATAGCCAAGCAGGGTTGGTTTTCATTTCTGAAAATGATGAAGTCCTTTGTAGAATTGCATGATTATGAACAGTGGCATTCAACTCTATACCCCAAACCCTAGGACCTCGGAACCAGAAGCATTAAAGATAGCTACTCATCTACCTCAGCACAGAGTTATGCAGACACTTTGAAGAGTCACCGTCTCGCCCTTCCTCAAAGGCAGAACATGGGTACTTAGGATAGGATACGACAAAGGCTCCCCAAAAATCAGAAACCATCCTATTCAGAATTCTGGGTTCAGGAGCCAAAAGAAGTATTAAAGGAGGATTTTACCAGCATATGGGTTCTTAGCCGTTTTTTCATTTTTGATGAATGGAAAGATATTTCCTTATTCCTCGAAGAGCAATTTCAATCGAATGTCTCTATTACTCCTCTCTTTGCGGATAAAGCAATAGTCAAGTTCAATAAGAATTTCAGTGATGATCTTATACCTACGCCAAGGAAGTGATTTGATTTTGGCAAGTATCACTTATTATTTGAAAAATGGGATGCATTAAAACACAGTCGTCCATCATTCATGAAAGGATCTGGGGGTTGACTGTCCATCAAGAAACCTCCCACTAGATCTATGGAGAAGGGATATCTTTGAAGTGATTGGAGATTACTTTGGTGGGTTAGAAAGCATAGTTCTAGAGACCCTCAACCTCATCAATTGTCAGACAGCTAGAATAAAGGTAAGGAAAAACTTTTGTGGCTTCATGCCTGCCACTATTGAATTGAAGAATGACACTAGAGGAAGCTACTTTCTTCACTTTGGGGATATAGAAGTAATGCAAAACTACAAAATTAGCAGAGAAGACCTCGTTCACCATGAGTTCACAAATCCTCTGGATTTAAATAGACTCCATAAGGTTGCACAAGATGAAAATATTAATATGGACTATCCATATCCAACATGGAATTTCCGTCAGCTCAATGCCCCATCCATTTTCAGGTGCCCTCACAAAAATACCAAAACTTAGTCCCCGGACTCAGACATCCGGCGATCGGAAATTTCCATTGATCCCGGCGACCAATCAGAAAGGGATAGTCAGTCGAAGAGTCACTCAAAAGTTACAGCTGGACCATTAAATTTTCGACAAGTTCAAGATTCGAATGTAGCCTTATTGATGAGAGAGAAGATTGACAGTTGTGCAATTAATAACATGGAACCCAGTAATTACAAAGTACAGACGGTCTCCGCATGCCCCATTACTCACCCAGGCCCTGCCAACTGTCCATCTTCAGGTAGCAGATCATTAATGAGAGAAACATCCGATTTTTGGTATGATGGAGACACTGAAGAGTCAGAATACGAACCAACCGTTTTGGGAAAGACAAAACATAAGTCAGTTGCACTATCCTTGCGAAAGACTTATAGAAGTTTTAAGTTTTATCTCCGATTTTTTAGAAAAGGGACTTCATTCCAAAACTTTTGGACAGCTATAACCAATTCGGATCTTCTAGAAGTCAGCAGCGTAAAAACTCCTCTGGCCAGGCATGAATTCCAACAGGTTAGTAAATCCCCCCCCCCCCCCCTCTTCTTTGTCTAAGGATCATTACAACTTTTCTTCTATCAAATTACCAGGGTCAGGTTGCGAATTTGTGCGAGGTTTCCTAAGTCTCCATGCTATAACTCCAATGCTCAGAGTAGATGAATCTGATGATGAGTCCTCAATTGTCAGTATTAGTAGCGAAGAACCTATTCCGGAGTCCTTTACTGTTGATGACGAAGACACAACTTGTGGAGCCTCAAGTGACATTGATTTAGTGGGTAATGATCTTGCCAATCTCTTTCTATCCCAGGAAAGAATTCAGTTAGCAAGGATTCTGTTCCAGAAGCACCTCAACATCTAAGAGAATTCATAAAAGATTGTGATATTGAGCTAATCTGAGGGTCATTATTTCATAACAGTAGCGCATTGCCCCTCATCCATGAAGATCATATCATGGAACACCAGAGGAATTCTCGATAAATCCAAACAGCTTGCAATTAAAAAGTTGATAAAAAAGATTGCCCCAGACCTCGTGTTAATACAGGAGACTAAACATGATGACGTAGATTCACTTATCATTAAAGACATTTGAAGCTCCAAAGATGTAGGCTGGCATTCTATTGACTCAGTGGGCAAATCGGAGGGCATCTTAACATTATGGGATGAAAGCAAAGTCTCAATAGTGGAAGTTCTGAAAGGGGAATATTCTCTCTCTATCCAATGTAGAACTTTGTGCAACAAACTTTGCTGGGTTACCAATATCTATGGTCCTACTGATTATAGAGAAAGGAATGAAATTTGGGAGGAATTATCTTCACTTAGAGGATACTGTTCTGAAGCATGGTGCATTGGGGGAGATTTCAACTTGACTAGAACAGGGGAAGAGAGATATCCGGTAGGCAGAATGACTAGAGGAATGAAAAAATTCAACAAGTTCATAGAAGACTCTAATCTTATTGAAATTCCATTGATGAATGGGAAATTCACTTGGTCAAGGGAGGGAGGTTCTTCATCGAGATCTTTACTGGACAGATTCCTAGTCTCCTTTGAATGGGATGAGGCTTTTGTCAACTCTAGAGTCAAGAGACAGATCAGGATTTATTCGGACCACTTCCCAATTTTACTAGAAGCAGGAGCGTTTGAGTGGGGGTCCCTCCCCCTTTCGGTTTTGTAATGGTTGGTTACAAAACAGAAAATGCTGTCAATTGATTGAAACTTCCCTGTCCATGCCTTCTCCATCAGGATGGACAGACTTTATTTTATCAATTAAATTCAAAGATATGAAAGCAACGATCAAAGATTGGCATATGGATTTTACTAAATCACAGAAAAGTCTTGAGGAAATATTGGTGTCAGAAATCAAAGCAGAGGAAGTTAATTGGGATCATCCAGAGGGATCAAATGTTAATTATGCTATCATGGTTTCCAAGAAGGCTGAGCTGATGGAACTGTACAGAAGAGAGGAAAGAAATTTAATACAAAAAAGTTAGTTGAATTGGCTGGAACTGGGGGATGAAAATACGAGCTTTTTTCATAAATTCCTAGCAGCAAAGAAGAGAAGAAATCTGATCCCTGAACTTGTTAACGACCAGGACATCATCTTTTGCACAAATTGAGTCTATCATTCTAGAGTATTACAAAAGTTTATATTCAAAAGATGATGCTGCAGGAGTGTTTCCTTTAACATTTCAATGGGAGGTTGTTTCAGACATTCAGAACAGGAATTTGACAGCAAAGTTTACCATTTCCGAAATTAAATCAGCCCTCAAATCCCTTGGCAAGAGCAAGGCTCCAGGCCCGGATGGTTTTACAGCAGAGTTCTTTCTACGATTCTAGGAGATGTTGAAAGATGATATCCTCAAGCTTTTTCATGAATTTTATTTGAATGGTAAGTTAAATGCTTGTATCAAAGAGAACTTCATATCTTTGATAAAGAAGAAAGAAGATGCCATCAAGGTTAGTGACTTTCGTCCTATTAGCCTAACTACTTTGCTCTACAAGTTAATTGCAAAAGTCTTGGCCGAGAGATTAAAGTTGGTTATGCCTAGTATCATTGCTCCAACCCAAAGTTCTTTCTTAGAAGGACGTCAAATATTGGATCCGGTTCTAATAGCTAATGAAGCAGTTGAATACTATAGGTCTAATAAGAAGCAAGGTTGGATTTTGAAACTGGATATGGAAAAGGCTTTTGATAGCGTGGATTGTGACTTTCTCGAAAAAGTTTTAAAGGAAAAGAACTTCGACACCAGATGGATAGATTGGATTGTGGGTTGTTGTTAAGAATCCCAAGTTTTCAATCTTCATCAACGGCAGACCAAGGGGCAGAATTTCAGCAACCCGTGGGATTAGACAAGGAGATCCCTTATCCCCATTTCTATTCTTACTGGTTAGTGAGGTCCTCAACAGTCTAATATTGAATCTCCACAAGAAAGGGTTGTTTGAAGGTTTTATGGTTGGTAAGGAAAACATACACATTCCACTACTACAATTTGCTGATGATACTTTACTTTTTTGCAAGCATGATGATGGTATGATTAGTAATCTCAAAGCAACATTAGAGATTTATGAATGGTGCTCAGGTCAAAAAGTCAATTGGAATAAAACAACTATTTGGGGCATTAACATTGAGGAAAGTAAGATCCAAGCAACAACCTCCCTCCTAAGATGCAAAATAGAACCCCTACCAATAATGTATGTGGGCCTTCCTCTGGGTGATACCCTAAATCAGCTCTCTTTTGGCAACCGGTTTTAGATAGGATGCAAAGAAAGTTAGATAAGTGGAAGAGATACAACCTTTCAAGGGAAGGAAGATTAACCTTATGCTCCTCAGTTTTAGCTAATCTTCCAACCTATTAAATGTCAATCTTCCTCATGCCGGACAAGATAGCCAAAGATATTGAAAGATTCTTGAGAAATTTTTCTGGGAAGGAAATAATGGCAGCAACTTAAATCACTTGGTGAAATGGGATTTGGTCTCTAAACCTTTAAAGGAATGAGGCCCCGGATTGGACAAATTACTGACCAGAAATTTAGCCCTCCTTGCTAAATGGGGGTGGATTTATTCTGTAAACCATTCTTCCCTATGGTGTTTAGTAGTTAAAAGTATACATGGCAGTGACTCAAATGGCATACCAGTAGTAAAGAGTCTCTAAGCCTTCGAAGTCCTTGGATAAGTATCTCAAGGCAATGGAAAAAGATTGATTCTCTGTCAGTTTTAGTTGGCAGAGGAGATAGAATTCATTTTTGGTTAGATCCATGGCTAGACAACATCGAATTGAAGACAGCCTACCCAAGATTGTACAGAATATCGCCTTGTCCAAATGATTCAATAGCAGAGATGTGGGACTGTTCTACAGCTTCATGGGCGATTACCTTCCGAAGACCCCTTAAAGACATTGAAATTGAGGATTTTCAGAACCTCCTTGGAGCTATAACATCACTTGCCCCTTCGAATTTCCCTGACAAAAGGTGTTGGTCTTTGGAATCTAATGATGCCTTCTCGGTTAGCTCTCTCTATACATACCTTATACCATCTACTCCTATGAATGCTAATATGGTTAAATGTTTATGGAAATCAAAGAGCCCAAAATGAGTAAATATCACAGTTTGGATACTAATAAAAGGGAAACTAAACTGTGCGGATATTCTACAGAAAAAGCTCCCCTCACATTCCATCTCCCCACACATCTGTCAGCTATGCCTTGGAGCTTCAGAAGACCTTCAGCATCTATTCTTTATGTGCAATTATGCAGCAGCATGTTGGTATAAACTCCTCGGTACCTTTAATCTAAGTTGGGTCTTTGATAGAGAATGCAACTGTTATGTTAATCAGTTACTGATTGGTCCTATGTTCAAACATCAGACTCGACTTTTGTGGATCAATGTCATCAAAGCCTTGTTGACTGATTTATGTTTTGAAAGAAACCAAAGGGTCTTTCACAATAAACCCTCACAACGGCAGGATAGATTCGAACTTGCAAGACTGAATGCCTCCTCATGGTGTGCTCTTAGCAAGAAGTTTAAAGATTTTTCTATGCAGATATTGTTCTAAATTGGCAAGCTTTCGTACATCCTCTCTGAAATTTTTGGTTCATGCGAGTTGCTTAGCCCCAGACCACTGACTTCTCCCAACACTTCCTTTCTTCTGGCTTTCGCAAGTTTAGAAGCTTATTTAGTTCGTATTATGTTATGGTTCACCTTTGCTTTCATGTTGTATTGGTTTGATGTTACTACTATTTGTTTTAGATTCTGTTTTATTTTGTGGAATAGGGTAATCCTATAAAGCCTCATCCAATTTTCCCTAAACTATCCATTTAGCAGTCATTTTAGAGATAATGAGGGCGCTAAAGGGGTGTCAACCTAGTTGAGATGCTCGGGTACGCCTTTTATGTTTATGTTTATGTTTATGTTTATGATTATGTTTAAGTTTAAGTTTTTGCTCCTTGCTTTTTGTATAACCCTCTTGTACTTAGAGCTTTGTCTCTATCTTCATTTTTATGAATAATGGAGACTTGTTTTCTTTTCAAAAAAAAAAATAAATAAATAAATAAATAAATAAACCTTATCAATTATTGAAAAGAGTACAGATCTTATTTAAAAGTCAAATTAAAATTTAGCGTACTTTTTTTTTACTCATTAGGGTAGTGTGTTGTATACCAATATTTCAATTATCATTTTACTTCTCTTAAATTTGTTCACAGTCCCACGATATCAAATGTTTAATACAACTATGAAACCATTATTATTTTATTTTAGTTTTTGTTTAATACAACTAATTTAAAACTGGAAGCCTCTCTCAGGGGTAATCTCTACCCCTTGCCATAAGGCTGACCTTTTTTCTCATTTTTTTGAATATATGTATTTGTTTCCTTTAAAAATTGAAAATCAGTAAGCTTCTCACAAATATGTTTTAGCATAGCGCTCATTGAGATGTTAAGAGTAAGACCATTTCAAGTTTAATTAGTAAGTTTTCAATAAAGTTGTCCAAAATCGCCCCTTTTTAATATAGTGATCGTTATTGAGGGTGTTTGGGTATTTGGTATTTTGGAACTATGTGATAACTGATAGTTTTATCATTACTTGTATCTGTCTTGTGGGCACATAAGACGTAGGGTTATTTTTTTGCTCTTTTCTAATTATTTATTATTTTAATTTCTTAAGGAAAATATTATTATTTAATAATTTACTTCGTCTGTGTTCGAAACTCGAATGTACGAATCTTTGTAGAAATTGACTTTTTGGCACATGATTAAATTTAACCTTTTCTTTTGTGCTCTGCAGAAAATATTCCAAGAAAGAGTAATTAGTCTTCGCCAAGAGGAATTCAGCAGACGTAGAGCTGAGAGAGAAGAACATATCAGGCAAATAATTGAGGCTCGGAAAGCAGAAAGGGAGGCTAAGAGGAAGAAAATCTTTTATGTAAGACGTGAAGAGGAGAGAATTAGAATATTACGTGAAGAGGAGGAAGCACGCAAGCGTGAAGGTATTTGTTTAAAATGCTCTTGTTTTTCATATCATGTACATTAGTGTGAGAAATGGTTCTAGAAACTATATTAGTAATCACTGATATGGTTGATTAAAATTTAAAAATGTGTGGATATGTTTGGTGATGACATCTTTTGAACTTTTGCAGAGGCGGAAAGGAGAAAGAAGGAAGAAGCTGAACGCAAGGCTAAATTGGATGAGATTGCTGAGAAGCAGAGACAGCGAGAGCGAGAATTGGAAGAAAAAGAAAGACTGAGGAAAGAAAGTCTCCTTGGTAGTGCCAGATCAGGTGATGCTCCTGCTCGACCTGATGTTGCTCCTGGTTCTCGACCTCTGGAGCCTGGGACTGCTGCTCCTGCCGCTGCCGCTGCTGCAACTTCCCCAGCGAAATATGTGCCAAGGTTTCGACGAAATGAAGGCTCCAGCCCTAATGCACCACCACCTGAATCTGATCGATGGGGAAGCAGCCGACCTGATAATCGTCCATCACAACTGGACAGTTGGCGTAGTGATGACCGTAGACCTGGGTTTGGAAGTTCAAGGTCATCATGGTCCTCATCTCGAGTTCGTTCCAGTACAGACCGCTGATTGTGGTGGCAGATGTGGGGCAAGTTGATATGAATTTGAAAGTAAAATTTTGGGTTTGATCAGGAAATTAAATCATTTCTGAAAGAAAAAAAAAATAAGGACCTGTTTTTGCTACTACTGAGAAGTTAAAGGGAAGAAGCGCAGCGAATAGGTTGTAATATTTTAAAGTGCATCATCTTTTCCTTTGTTCTTTTTTTTTTTCCTTCCATCTGTTGAGGTAGGCCTTGATGAAATGCTTGATTGATTGTAAGCATTTTCAATTTTTTATGGACTATGTATATGTTGATTGGCTCTTCTTAAGTTAACTTCTATTTTTGTTTTTTTTTTTTTAAAAAAAAGGGGGTTTCCACTGTAAAATTACTCATAAAATGTTTTTTGATCGCTATCTTCTAAGAAGTCGTTATATGAATAAAATTGTTTTATCGAAGGTTAGGTTGGTGATAGAAGTGACGACATCTATCGGTCTTATAAAGTTTTCAAAAATCGGTTTAAAATGTATTTAAATATAAGATTGATTAATTGTGTGCTAAGATTATTTGAATTTTTATTTGTTTTAATTTGTTTCACTTTTCTCTTGTCTGTGGGTGGGAAAAATTATATTCCTCGTTTCTAAATATTTGGATCTATTTTGTCATACTTAAAACTAATTATATATATGTGTATTTTTCTTTTATAGAAAAGGGGTATTTCATCAATATAGGACCTTCTTTTTTTAAAATAATGATAAAAATGAGGTAGGATTGAAAAGAAAAATAAAAGTAGGTATGAAAGTTCTTTTGTCTAGTCACGTCCCACATGGAGCATGGACGGGATGCACGACTCTCTCATAATTAGATAAAAATGTTCTTAAACTTTAAATTAATTTATCTTGTTTTTCTATTTAATCTACCCATTATCTTTCTTAATTAATTTATATATTATCTCTCTCCTATATTTAATTTACATATTCTTTTTCTTCCATATTTAATTTACATATTTTTTTCTTCCATATTTAATTTACATATTCTTTTTTTATCATATTTAATTTACATATTAAATAATTGTCTCTTGACTTGTAAAATTAAAAATTATAGTTTATTACTAATTAATATGAGTCTATATTTTCACAATAATATTGATTAATTTAATTTAACAACATTTTCAATTTGGTTCATTATCATATTTAACTTGAAACATATAATCCATTTTTAAATAAATAAATAAATAACTTGAAAATAAAATTATTGTTAAACTTAAAAATTTAAAATTTATTAATTTTTTTTTAGTTTCTAAAATTAGGAAAAAATTGATTTTAAAATTGATAAAAACAAACATTGTATTGATTTTTAAAATTTTGATTTTAAAATTGACAAAAACAAACATTGTATTGATTTTTACGTGAGAGTAATTGAAATTTGAGTTAGTAAATAGTAACTAAGTTATAATATTTAATTTTATATTATTTATATTAAAAATAGTTAAATTAAACTTTAAAGTTAATACTAATGTAAAGTAAAATATGTACACTCAATTTAACCTCATTCATATATAAAATAAATATACAATAATAATGATAATTATTATTATTGTAATTATAATTATTTAGGACAAGTGAGTTATAATAATTGAATTTGTTGGATAATTTTAAATTTCTAAGCATTTTAATAAAACCAAATAACAATAAATAAAGATTTGAGTAAAAAAAGAAAAATAAAAAAGTAAGCATGGAAAATTAGGGAAAATAAATAAATAAATATTTGAATAAAAAAGGAAAATTTGTAATCAGTACCTTATGAAAATTGTTTTTGTGAATAAAAAAAGGAAGAAGTTAAAGTTGTGAACGGGGTCAACTTCGGACAACATGGCAGTCAACACTGCCACGATGCCACATGTCAGTCTTGTCGTGGACCCGATCCATGATTTAGGAAAGTCGTGTACCCGATATACGATTTCAATATCCTATTTTTAACAATATTTATCGAACAACTTTATTTTTTTACAATATTTTTTAAAATAACATTATTTAAAATAAAATTCAGAAAAGAGATAATAAAATTAAATCAAACCAACGCCAATTACAGAGTTCCAATCATTATCCACCACATGGCCCAACCAAGAGGGTAAAGCATCATCCCAAAAGTAGGAGGAACAAGATTGAAAAGCAAACATTCCCAAATCATAGGCAGCCCTATGACCTTGGAACCTTTTGATTAGGTTGATGTTATGATTATTCTGAAAATGTGAATAAAATTTGTTAAATTATATTTTTGTATTTTTAAGAAAACAGCTATATCTCTGTTTTTTAAAAGAAAAAAATATTTATATATTTAAATCTATATATATTTGATCTTTTCAAATCTTCTTTTTTTTATCTCCATTCACAATTGTGGACTACGATGGAACACGATTATGGCCAAGAGCTCAAACATGATCCAACGGTTGAAGACTTGTGTCTCTGTAAAGAAAAAATCTCTCTTTTTTTTCATCATTTTTCTTCTAGTTTAATGTGAATTTTGTTTACACAAATAAACAAACTATGAGTTTGAAATTTTCTCAAATTATGTAAAGCTATGATTTTAGAACCCACCTCTTGATTTTCTCCTCTGCTTTGGAAACAATTACTTTTTCATTAATAATTAAACCATGTCCTTAGTTTGAAAATCATCCATTTGGTGCATGATCTTTCAAAATGTCCCTTTTCGATCCCTGGATTTTTGTAAATAGGTTTAGAAACTTTCACTTTAATCCTATGATATTTTTCTCTTTCAAAATGTTGAATTTGTTTGGCTCGTTTGATAACCATTTTCTGTTTTTAAATTTTTCTTTTTTATTAAAAACAAAAACCATCATTCATATTTTATCTAAAAAATATGTATGACTTTTATACTTATTTCAATGAAATTCATAAGTTGTCTTACTTGAATCATTTTTGACAATTTATTAAGATTGTGTTTTTAAAACAATTCAATGCATCTATTATTACACATATATAAACTTTCAAATCTTAAATGACATACCCAACAACACAAACAAACATAATTTTTTTCCTTTTTGGTACATAAAAAGTTGTATTTTGGGAGAGTATTTCTTATTGTATTGTCGTTATTGTAATTTCCAATTTAAATTATTTTTCATTTTTTTTTTAATATCCACTCTTTGTTTCAATCATCAAAGAATTAGGTAAGAAGGGAGAAGAAGTTGGGAGAGGAACCTTCCTGGGAATGATGAATTTGATGGGTGCTTGAAAAAGCATTTGGTGATAACCACCGCACCATCGACTTCCATTGACTCTGGCGTCACGTCTAGCAAAGGAAACAAGAATTTGCATTACAATTTACAATGCAATTTACAAGTGGGACTAAGAGTTTTGTTAAGACTATCCTAGGTTGAAAAAAAACTATTCTAATACAATCGTCCGTAAATATAAGGTATGTAAATACAAAGTATTTGTTTAGTCGATATTCACATATTTTTTACTTGGATGCAAATAAAAGGTATTTCTTTGTATACGACATATATATACTTTTTAATATTGCTTATTCTTTTGAAACAATGTTTTTTTAGCATAATATATTTGTGGGACAATAATTATTTTGAAAACAAACTATTTGTTTGTATTATTCTATGACTGTGGAAATTAAAATAATTTTAAGTTTAAAAATTTGAAAATATTTAGATTTTTAAATATCATTAGAATCTTGATTTGTTAGGTTGATGTTTAAAATTAATCATTTAAAAATATTAGTATGAGTGAGGTGCCTACTAATTTGTCTAACTCTTTTTTCTTTCAAATACACTATATATAGTGCATTTGTGGGTTTAAGTCTATGACTAATAGTTATTTTTATCGCAAATACAAAATATTTATGATGTGTTGATCATGTTGAAAATTGGTTTTCCAATTTCTATGAAATCCTATTTGGCGATTCAAGGTTTTTAGGATGGTGTGGTTTATAGGTTTTTTTTTAAACGTAATTTAAGTTTTATTTTGAAAGTATTATATTTTTCCATAGTTACTAGATTTTTTAATAATAATTGTTTAGTAATATAGTTAAGATTTGATAGTTACAATTTGAATTTTAGAAATAATAGAAATTAAAAATATTTGTTTTTTAAATAGTAGTAAAATATTAGTTGTTATGATTTGAATCTTGGAATTAGTTAGGGGTATTTTAGTCAATCGTTAATTCATGTTAATAATTTTAAATTTATTTTTTTATTTTTATAATTTTAAAATTTTTTTGCTATTTTTTAAAATGAAACATTTTATTTTGCCATTTCTCTCGTTGGCCCTTACATTTTTCTATTTACAAAATTTATTCCTACAACAGCTGTTAAGTTTAATAAATACAGCGTAGAGAACACCATAAAGAGATAAATTGAAGGTTAAAGCTTTCAGTTTATCCACAACCACGCGTACCTCTGATTCCACTGTCAAAGGTCTACAATTCAATCTTTCCAACAGTCGTAGACCAGTAAGAATGGCGCTCACCTCACCGGCCTTAGCATCCAACATCCCCAAACGAAAGGCTGCTTAGGCCATAACTACACGCCCACAGTAGTTTCGAACCACCACTCCAAATCCCACTCCTACACTTTTCGGGTGACAAGCAACGTCGACGTTCAGCTTCATACTGTTAAGACAACCCATTGACAAGCCCATTAAGTTCCCTTTATTCTTTATTCATTCTTTTGTAGAAAGCTCAAAATATAAGGGCTATTTTATGTGATACGAGGTTAAGTTGTTGTGTGTGAGTTTAGGGCAAGAGTTTTTCATCCCAAGCTTTCTATATATATTTTGTGACACTATTCACCATATAAAAAGAGAAGAAAATATATATGAAAAGTCAGGATTTCCTCTTGTCAATCTTCCCTCTTCTACAATGATTTTCACATTTTGAGTTGGTATCAGAGCCTTATCAATCGACAAAGGTCTTTAGAATTTATTCTTCATTTGTTTGTTCCTCTTCAATCTTTTGCTTTAGATTTCTTTCGTTTGTCAAGCATCAGAACATGTTCATCTGCCAGTTTGTCCGTCCGTTAGGTTGCTCATCCATCCGTCAAATTGGTTGCTCGTTAGTTGTTGATCTGACCGTCAACTTTTCGTCAAGCGACAGAGGTTCCTCTCTATTGTGTTTTGTCTTGTTCTTTTTAGTAATGTTTTTAAAGAGGAGCACTCAATCGTCGACTGTGTGATAAGAGAGCATCGGGGATACCTTTTCGTTCATCTCCGCGATGTTCAGCACTGAAAATAAGATTTCTATTGTTAAGCTCAACAATGAAAACTTTCTTCTATGGAAATTTCAAGTTATTACAGCATTGGAGGGTTATGATTTGGAAAAATATATTGATTCTGATTTCGCGCCCCACCTTCGCTCCACACCCTCACGGCTGAAACTCCTCCAGTAGCCTTCGACGGATCCTCTGTTGAGTTTTATGTCCTAAAACTCGTAGATAGTAAATATAAACCGTTGACTGTTATTAATAAAGAGTTATTATTTCAATTTCAATAAATAGTTATTGATTACTTTTGTCTAATTAACCCAAATCCAATAAACTAACATCCTAAGTTGTTTTATGAGTCTTGAACTATATGTGGAGACATACAGGGATCAATGTTCGAGATACAGCTTAAATGGTCTACAGTATAAGGATAAGGTTGGGTACCTTATCCTGGTAACATTATGGATATGACCCAGTTTGTATTTTATACAAACACAATAATCCAACGTGTTCGTGTAGGTGCACGCTTGTGGGGGTATCCTATGCAATGAGTTTGCATAAGACTGAACCACGAAATAGTAACCACTAGATGTAACCCCGCTGACTAGTTAGGTTTCTATTTCAATAGGATGACCTAGGCAACTTAGTCTTAATCCGAGTGTATTATGAACTCCTGTTCACGAGGAATTTTCCTTTGATTTGTATGGGTGAGAATTGTCAGTTTGTCGACTCAATAAGCCTACCATTTTGGGGGACAGGATCGAATGGAGAGCTGGAAACATAATCACACAAGATGAAATTCATTCCTTTCCGACTTTAGGATAAGTAGATAAGTGTTACCTTAATTGGTGTCTCCGGGACTTGAACAAAGGGCCATATCTTCTCTATGGCACGAGAAGAATTTTTGCTTATTGGTTGGACCATAAGCAGGTTGTTCATTAGAGGAGCACTGATATTTAAGGACTAAGAGGTAACCTAGGGGTAAGATGGTAATTTGATCCAACTGCAGTTACGAACACTTGTGAAGGACTAACTTGCTGTTATTAGTCTACATCCGTGGACACATAAATATATCTACAGTGAGAAGAGTTCAGTTGTGAGTCTTTAGTGGAGTGTACACACAGTTAACGAATATTGATTAAT
>JBBPDJ010000004.1:8808683-8827688 GCA_037974625.1 Cucumis cinereus | reverse complement strand
GGGTTGTGGGTGATTAGGGGTATAAAAATATCTGAGCTTTTAAAATGTATCTTCTCAATTTTCTTTTTTCAGTTGTCCATTATCTTCTGGTTCTATCTCTCCGATATGTTTTAAAAGTGTCTGGACATGTAGTTTCTTTTTCTGTTTGTTTTTGGTGATGGCATCTTTTGAACTTTTGAACTTTCGAAGAGGCCGAGAGGATAAAGAAGGAAGAAGCTGAACGCAAGGCTAAATTGGATGAAATTGCTGAGAAGCAGAGACAGAGGGAGCGAGAATTGGAAGAAAAAGAAAGACTGAGGAAAGAAAGTCTCTTTGGTGGTGCCGGATTAGCTGATGCACATGCTAGACCTGACAGTGCTCCTGGCTCTCGACCTCTGGAGTCCGGGACTGCTGCTCCTGCCGCTGCTGCAGCTGCCCCACCATCCCCAGCAAAATATGTGCCAAAGTTTCGACGGACTGAAGGCTCCACCCCTAATGCACCACCACCTGAATCTGATCGATGGGGAGGCAGCCGACCTGATAATCGACCATCTCAACCGGACAGTTGGCGCAGTGATGACCGTAGAGCTGCGTTTGGAAGTTCAAGGACTTCATGGTCCTCATCCCGAGTTCGTTCGAGTACAGACCGCTGATTGTGGTGGCAGATGTGGGAAAGTATGAATTTCTAAAAGTAAAATTTTGGAGTTTATCGGGAAATTAAATCATTTCAAAATTGAGTTGTTTTTGCTACTACCGAGAAGTTGAGGGAAGAAGCAGCGGGGAATAGGTGGTAATATTTATTATTAGTGGAGGAGGCGTTCTTTTGTTTTCTAATTATATTAATATACATCTACATGGCATGGTAGGCCACCATTTTTAAGTACATTATCATTTCCTTGGTTCTTTTGGTTCATCTTAAATACTTAACTCATTTGTCTTCATTGCAGACGAGTCTATCTATTAGAAGAGCAACTTCTTGATCATCTTGTTTAAGAAATTCATGTGTACCACTAATTAACGGAATCTTCTACCTCATATAAAGGATTTGAGCAACGTTGGACTAGAAATGGCTCTTGAGCAAAGACAGTTCACACCCTTTTTAAAGCAACGAAATTGTTTTTAGTATATTGAGGTAGGAGGATTTGAACTATAAATCTCGTGATTATTAGTACACTCGTACATTGATTGAGTTATGCTTGTTTTGGCTATGATCGTCTAACGTCTAGTTGCTAACATAATATACTTTTAGAGGACGTTTGGAGTGTTGAGTCCATTAACTATTAGTTTGAGTTATAGCAGAAAATCTTTGGGGTGCATAATATAATAGTTTTGTTATAATAATTTGTGTTTAGGGTGTATATTATTTTAGTTTGGATTATAATAATATGGATTTGGTGTGTAAACTATTTAGGTTTGATAAAGAAATAGTAAACACCAAAAAGGATAAAAAAAAATGATGAATGTAAAGTCGTAAAAATATAGCAAATGAAAGATTTTGAAATAGTGTTATCGTAGCTAATTGAGAAATTTTAAGTAACATTTATTATAGGAAGTTATGGTTATTATGATCTTAGATAATTTTTGTCCCAAACGAACTCCGACTATAATAATCCATCTTCTCAATTGAAGTTCATAGCTTTCCCACCAAGTCTCATGTCTTGTAAATCTTTGTCATGCTACAGCTAATTCTGCTTTAGTGTATCACCCACAATCAAATGAAAATAAATTGCCCAAAATATATTCATTCTAGTGCAAGTGCACTTCGTCTTGGCTGTAAAAACTCATTTGAAATTCACGTAATACAACTTATGAATCATAAAATGAGTCTTTTTTTTAAGTTACATATCTCAAGGGTAAGCTCCTAACGAAAGAAAGAAAAAAAAAAAAAAAAAGTGAACTTAAGAAGGGGCAATAAACAAATATATAGTCCATAAAAATGCTTGTAAGCAGCAGTTCATCAAGGCCTCCCTCAACAGATTGAAGAAAAATACAATGTAACTAAATTGTTGGGCTATAAATTGGTAGCCATGTAATGTAGTACATTCATTTCATTATAAAACAAAAAGGACAACTCTTCCACTAATAAATGTAACACACAACAGAAAATAACAAATATTACTACAACCTTCTCGCTGCTGCTTCTTTCCTCAACTTCACTAGTAGGCTTAGCACCAAAAACAAGTCATTATTCTTTCCTCTCTCATACCCAAAAGTTTTCTTCCCAATTCATAACATCAACTTTGCCAAATCTGCCACCACAATCAGCGATCGGTGCTAGCACGAGTAGGAACTCGGGATGAGGACCATGATGACCTTGAACTTCCAAACGCAGGCCTACGGTCATCACTACGCCAACTGTCCGGTTGGGATGGTCGATTATCAGGTCGGCTGCTTCCCCATCGATCAGATTCAGGTGGCGGTGCATTAGGGCCGGAGCCTTCATTCCGTCGAAACTTTGGCACGTATTTCGCTGGGGATGTTGCAGCAGCAGCAGCAGCAGGAGCAGCAGCAGTCCCGGGCTCCAGAGGGCGAGAACCAGGAGCAACATCAGGTCGAGCAGGAGCATCACCTGATCTGGCACTACCGAAGAGACTTTCTTTCCTCAGTCTTTCTTTTTCTTCCAATTCTCGCTCTCGCTGTCTCTGCTTCTCAGCAATCTCATCCAATTTAGCCTTGCGTTCAGCTTCTTCCTTCTTTCTCCTTTCCGCCTCTGCAAAAGTTCAAAAGATGTCCTCACCAAAAATAAATTACATATCAACCCTAAATCTTTTTAATCAACCAATATCAGCTATGTCTAAATATAGTTTCTGGAACCAGTTCTCACACTAATGTACATGATATGAAAAACTAAGGAGAGATCTCTTAAGTTGTTTCAATCCATGTTCATAATGTCTAACAGGACTAATTGATAAGTGCATAAACGATATTTTCAAAACCGATAGAAAATCAGAGCATTTTAAACAAATACCTTCACGCTTGCGTGCTTCCTCCTCTTCATGTAATATTCTAATCCTCTCCTCTTCACGCCTTACATAAAAGATTTTCTTTCTTTTAGCCTCCCTTTCTGCTTTCCGGGCCTGAATTATTTGCCTAATATGTTCTTCTCTCTCAGCTCTACGTCTGCTGAATTCCTCTTGGCGAAGACTAATTACTCTCTCTTGGAATTTTTTCTGCAGAACAAAATAAAAAAAAAAAAACCGTTTACTTTTAATAATGTGTCAAAAGTAAATTTCTGCAGATTCGTTCATTCAAGTTCCACTTCAGAACACCTATGAATTATATATCATAAAAATGATACTATTATTATTTTTTTCTCAAGTAATAAATAAGAACTAAAAAGTGCCCTACATCTGATGTGCCCACAAGACAGGCATCCGTCAATAATGATAAAACTATCACATAATTCCAAAACACCTAACACCACCAATTCAGATTTCTTTTCTTAAGTGGCCACCATGAATTGACATCATGACCTCTTATACATTTATTAAGATTATGTTTCTCTTTTTTTACCCGTAGGCCAATCCACGAAGATTAACACCCTCAATCCAATTATTGATCGCTATAATAAAGGAGTGATTTTGGAGAGCGTAATATGAAACATACTAATTAAATTGTAATACCCGTTACATTGATGAGCTCTTTTTCCTTTTTTTTTTTAGATAAGAGAGCACTATACTAAAATATATTTGATAAAAGCAAACTGAATTTTTTATTCATAATAAACAAATGCATACATTAAAAAAAACGGAGTAAAAAAGAAAGGCCAAGTGTAGGGGGTAGAGGTTACCGCTCCCTGAAAAGAAGAGCCGTCTGATTGGACATTAGTTGTATTTGAAGAAAAAAAATAAATTATTATTGGATAAAAGTACATTATACATTTAACATTGTGGGTTCCTTTTTTTTCTTTTTTCTTTTTTTCTTTTTTGACATAAACATTGTGGGTTCTTGAATATATTTAAATAAAATTATAATTAATATATCTGTCAACCACACATTACACTAGGAGAGAAAAAACGTGCGTTGATGAAAGAAAGCATGCAAATAAGATTTATAATATTTTGAATTATAGATAAGATTTTTTCTAAATAGCAACACAATTAAATAAACAACATTGTGATTAAAGTACCTGATAACGAAAACCAATGAATACTAAAACTTTGAGGGAATAAAGTTTAAGACTAACCCAACAGAGCCATATGAAAGTAGAACTACTAACCTTACTCTCCAACATTCTAGACAATCGATTCTTCTCCTTGAGGTCACCTTCATGTCGCTGCTTGCTTAACTCTACCTCCAGCTGAAACCAAAACAGAAACTCAATTTCAATAAAATAGAACTAAAAAACACCTATTTATTATTAGCATATCATCAACTATAGCAAGAAAAATCCGACGACACAAAAAAGGAAAACAGATTGATTGAACTTATACAAAACAAAGAAAAACATTGTAAAGACTAGAAAATTGTGTAAACCAGGTCTAATAAAATCATAGACAAAATTACCGGTCCAATGTCAGAAACATTAAAAGTAACCCTTGAAAATTGTAATTCTAAAAGCATCTGTTTATCTTTATCAAAGTTCACATAGGATTATAGAGATCCGAGTTAGAAAGAAGAAACTCTGCGATATAGCCCAAGTGACTAGAGGAGATACTAGAATCTCTATTGTGAATTTTAGTGTATACATGAGAGAAACCTCTGTATCTATAAGAAATTAATATGCAAACAGTGCAAAAAGGATAAACCTAAGGTCTGAGGATTTACTTACACTACACTAGTGACTAATCCTACCTCCAAAGACAGGTTATTAAAAAAAACAATTCAATGATACATTAGCACATTTTCACAATTTAAAATAATAATAATAACACTAAAACGACTACAACCAAATGACATAATGATAGTCATAAAATCATTAAGAAAGCAAGACCTGCTGATCACGTTCATGAATCATTCTCTCTTCAAGCAACCGTTGCTGAAATGCAGCTTCAATTAACGTTGCAGCCTCTTCTCTTTTTGCTCTTTCTAGATAATCCATAGTTTTCGCTAGCTTTTGTAACTTCTTCTCCATTTCCTGCCTCTCCCTTAATTGTTCAGTAAGTGCCAATTGCATTAAAGTTTGTTTCGTCAATTTTTCCTAAAGATATATAACCAATGTTATTAATCAATTCTACATCATTCCAAAACAAGAAAAAGAATCAACAAAAAAGAACTCACAGAGTCGAGAACTGGCTTCCTGCTTCCCTTCTTTTTACCAACACGCTTTTCAGCTTCCTGAAGTAAAGCCTGTGCTTCTTCAAGTTCTCGCTCTTCCATTTCTCTACGAAGCCGTTGGTTTTTTCTTTGTTCATATTCTGCAGCAAGCCGCTTCTGCTCAGCCTCTTCTGTTATCTTCTGTAATTTTAACCTTCTTGATTCCTCCTCACGTTCCTAAACACAGTTCATCACACTTTTTCCATTTATACACCACAACAGAAAAATGCATATGGCTATTCACAGTTTGATGAGGGTAGGGTACCATTTCAAGAAGTTGTCTTTCCTGCTCTTCCTTCCTTTTCTCAATTATAGATTTACGAGCAAGCAGCCTCTTGTGCTCCTTATCGACAATATCTGCCAAATCAGGCAATATATCACCTGTTTTTGATGCCTTCAAAACTGGGGGATAGATCATAGCTCTTGCTTTGTTTAAGGATTCAGCGAGAACAGTCAGATGGTCCCGAAGCCCATCTGATTCGATACCCTAAATTGATCCATAGAAAACAATTGTGATTTTTTTATCTTCACTCTATAAAAAGCAGTTATGCTATAAACTTCTGTTCAAATGTATACAGAAAAGACTATAATTCCTAAATCTTAATAAATAAACGGAAACAGAAAAAGTAATACCCTTAAATCCAATATAAATGACTTTTTTGTACAGTAACTGCAGGTGGGAGTTCAAACCTCCAATCTCTAGGGAGGAAGGTCATACAAATTACAGTTGAGCTAAGCTTAGTTTGGCTCAATATACAAGTGGTTTAAGTGATTTTAATGATATCTAAAGACATGTAGAAGACAATGTCAACTAACAAATTGAAAACGGCAGAGACAAAATCACCAGGGTTTATAATCATAATCTTAAACAGGCAGTGAAAAACCAGATGGGATACATTAACATTAAGGGAAAATAAATCATCTCAACGGCCTTGTCCCTTGACCCTTAGTGCAAAAGAAAGGGAAGAAAGTGAAAAGAAAACAGAAAATCTTTTCAATACCAAATTGCCAAATAACACAATGTTCCTCGAATGATCAACTTTCATGCCAATGAAATTTTGTTTAACTGCATCAACTGATATTTTCTCAACGGCAGAAAAATCAAAAAATGGGATCATCTTCGACAGACTCTCGATTTTCATAGTCTGATACACCTTGGAAACCTGACATAAAACAGATAAATAAGTAGTTAAGTGCATGAACATGAAATTACCAAGCAATGTTTTTATCTATATGAGCAATAGCTTTGCAAGATTAACAATATATAAAAGATAACAAAAGGTACCTGCTGAAGCAGCCTCAGGGTAGCAAGTTTTTCAAGAGCAGGAACATATTGGGACAATTGGACTTCAGGGACAGATGAAGCTGATGAAAGCTTACCTCCAAGCTTTGATACTTTGTTTAGTAAGGGTTGCAGCTTTGTTGCGAGGTCAAGATGGAAGAATTCATGCTCCAAAAGATGATAAAGATCTTTAACTTCTTGAGTTGCACAGCTTAGGACTCCTTTAGACACCTAAAGGAAAGCAGAAATCTAGTAAGCAAATAGAACTAGAATTATTGAGTACACACTAAAAGTTGTGATATGAACTTGTATAGAATTTTCACTGTAAACGAAAAAGACAGTTTTTCATATAGGGGATATAGAAGATTGCACATCAGACCTAATGAATTTTTCTTTTTCCTTTTCTTTTCTTTTCTTTTTTTTTTTTTTTTTTTTGAGTTCATAATTGGCTAAACATAGTAAATGAAAAGTTACGATATATATTTGCATGACATTTCCACGGTAAAAGAAAAGACATAATTCTTCATATAAAAAAAGTGAGGTAGAGATGGTTGCGAATATACCCTAATGAAAATTGAGAAAAATACTAAAAGTTAAGATATGCATTTGCATGGCATTTCCACTGTAAATGGAAAGACATAGTTCTTCAAGTAAAAAAGGTGAGGTGGAGATGATTGCAAATATGCCCTAATGAAAGTTGACTAACATGGTATGAAGCATATCAACATTGGTTGCTAAACTTTCAATATAAGCATGGTGTTCTTTTTTTGGATAAGAAAAAATTTCATTAGTTGCTAAACTTTCAATATTGAAATTTACTATCCAACCTAATTACTTCAAATGAATGTGAATCAATTGTGAAGTATCATAATTTCAGAGGGTCAAAGGGAAATAGTCAACAAAGTAACCTAGTAAAGTGAATCAGACATACCAGTTCAGAAAAAAGATTATCCCTTGAAAGCTGGATGAAACAAGAACAGAGAGAGAGTAAGGTAATGTTCAAGCTGTGAAAAATATAAAAGAAAATCCAATTAGCCAAATTGTTTTACCGCATCTCTGCTTTCAAGTTTGGAATCTAAACTGAACCCTATAAGATTGGCCATCCTCAAATTCCGCTCTTTCTCGTGTTCAAGTTCTAAATGAGAAGCACCATGCTTAGAGTCATAGGGGGACACTGCAAGAGCTGCTAAAAGAACAGAAGAAGCTATCAACTGCAAATCCTTCTGGCTTAGATTTTTGTTGAAACTCTTCTGAAGGGAGAAAAGTTTAAGCCATGCATAGGCATGATAAAGATTGCTATCTGATATCCAGAAGATCTCTGTTAATTTGACGTAATACACCACCATCAAGGATGGTTTGGGTGTTTTCTTTACCATGCACATCAAACCATGAATATCTTCCACGGAACGAAAAGCTTCCTGGAAAAATCAGTGATAAATAGATTTTTGAATTGATATTATTTGTATAGAAGAAATCTTGATATGAATGTCTGAAATCTAGAGATCGCCCACTACTTTATATCGAGAGAAAAAATTCAGACCTGCCAGAGCTCAAGCTCCGTGGCAACCTTCAGCTGTTCAAATCTTGTGTCAAGGTACAATTGCAAGCTCTCTGGAGCAGAAAGGTCAGGCCGATCCCTTTGGTCTCTGTACTTATTGAGATTAGCAAGATGATTTCTGATAATTTCACATAATCTACGAAATTCTGTTGTTCTTTTATACACTTTACAGAACTGGAAGGCACGATGGGCTGTCATCTACAAATGAAAATGCTACAAGAATTATTACATCTCAGTACAAAAATTTTACATGCTTCATCTAGTGAACGTACAGAAGACATCAAGGTCATCTACAAATGAAAAATGCTAGACTTGTCAATGTGTAAGTTCTAACCAATGCTAAATAATAATGTCCAAACTGAAAACAGCCTGTGACCTTGTCCAGAATAGTTTTTGTACCCCTCTCTTCCAGAAATTGTGATATGTAAAAGGTAAAGAATGAAGTGTCAAATAAATTTCTTATATAAAATAAAATAAAACTCTTTTAAGAACTAAAGTTGTAAATTAACCCCCAAAAAAATTGGTTTCTTATGGCAAAGTTGAACCAAGGAGCCCTAAACATAACTTCCAGATACGGAAATCAAAAGCCTTCCTAAATCCTCCAACCATTAGAACCATTAGGAGGCTAGGTTACTATATGACAGGGTTTCAACTAGGACTCCCAGGCCCAATATTAAGTTCCACCGTAATGCTAAAAGTTTGAGGCATGACATCTCACGTTTTAGAAGATATAAACCGAAAAACCAACTCAATAACTTATACAACGAATAACTGGCTTGGTAATCACCTACCGCATAAAGTGCCTCCAACTTTGAGTTATTCCTTAGTATATCAAGAACCGTTCGGTATGTCTCCCACAGAAATTTAAACCAGGGGGTAACAAGTTCCCGATCAGATCTATCTTTTCCCTTTTCACCACTAACATAACTAAGCATCAAATCTTCCGGTCTTTTATCAGCTTCCAAATCATCAACGTCCAGAGCTTCTTCTAAGGCTTGAGCTTGAGTACGAGCCTGCTCTGCCTTCTCAGTGGAAAGATGCATGAAGTGCTTGATTACTTCCTCCAAGGAAGTAACATTGACTTGCTGGCAAACAATACGATATTGAATTAAACCATCCTTAGCAAACCTTCCTTTCCTCATGTCCACACAGAGCTCAACATACTTAAACATAATCCTCTCAAGAGGTTTCTGCCATGCTCGATATTTTTTCGAAGTGATAAGATCATGAAGGGCTTGCAAGGCATCTTGCTTCTGGCCAACATTTATCAGCTCTGAATACATGCAAGGAGAATAAATTTAAGACATGCTATTCTTCATTTCACACAAAAAGAAAACAATACACATTATAAATTTCCTTATAGGGCAAATACATCAACAGTGGTGAACCAAAAACACAAACATGGTACTCCAGTTACAAGAAACACTAGTCACAACAACGGCAAACTGACATTTTATACCCACAGAATTAGAAAATAGGTATTCCAATGATCTTCTAATGCCTTTCAACTACACCTTATAAATAAATTATGGTATACACATTATATTATGATAAATTAAAATGAATAGAGTTCAGAAGCCTTTACAAAAGGTAGAAGAACCAAATTCCATGTTTTCAACGAGAAAATAAGAGGTGAGAACATAAAATCCAAGACATGAATCTGCTATCCAACTATAGAATTAATACGCCATGAGCCACCACAAAAAAAACCCTTTCCACTTGAATGGTATTCACAACCGAGTACAAGTAATATAACTTAAATTTCAAAAAGTAAAATGAAAACTACCATGAGGTGAACTTCAAGGAAAACTTCGAAGAGTCAAATCACTAAATCTACAGACATCAACACACCAATAATGTACATATTCTCAATGCTGATCAAAATATGTATACTGAACCAACTTTCAAACAAACAATAAATGGAAAACGTTCATTGAATTATGAGAACTTACAGTACATGAATTCATCAAAAGAACCAAACATACAACTAAAACAAAGTACCCAGAAAATCAATGGCATACTTGCAAATAGAGCTCAATTTATAGCAAACCCAAAAGAAAACATTATGTTCATTCACCTTCAGCTCGTTTTAAAGCATTCTCTGGCTTTACAAAAGACGCCATATCTCAATCCAATGTTTAGCTCACTCAAAGCTGAATGACCTGAGACAACCATGAAGAACCATTATAAAGATTTAATTCATGAGAATTAAAGATTATGCAGCCAAGCTGCATCATTTATTACTTTAGAAATCAGGAATTGGTATTTAAGTAGAAGGCTCTGCCACTTTTCTAAGGATAACTAATCAAAGGGAACAGATCTTTTTGAATTCCAGGTATAACGAAAAACCTTTTTTACACCCTACGTTATTTATAATTATACCTTTTTCTTAAGGAATTTTTAATGGTATTTTTCATACTCTCTTTAGTGGCCTTTTCCTGCCTTTTCCTGACTATCAATATCTATGCAATATATACTATACATACATATATATATATATATATATATATATATATATAGAGAGAGAGAGAGAGAGAGAGAGAGAGAAATGGCTATAAGAGAGAAATACACCATATTCTGCCATATATTATTTTTTACTTCATTTACTTACAGTGCTCTTTTCTATGTTTTTCAATTTTTTATCATTCTACAAAATGATGTTAAAGAAGACAAATTTTATACTTTTGTTCATTGTTTGAAAGTAAGGATAAAATTGTCAATTAATTGTGGTTTACTCATAATTGTCAGAGTGAGTGAGTGATTTGAATCGTGAAAAGGCCATTACAAATCTCATGCTATTCTTTAGGTCTTCCTCTTTATATCTATATATATACGAACATTTCTTCTCTAATTCGTAGCAAAGGATATAAGAAGGTAGAGCTAGCAATAATGAGTGAAGGAGCAATGTCGTGGAAAATGTAGAGATTAGAATGAGCATTAAAGAATTATTATTTTACTGTCGCTCTACTTTCGTTTTCCCATTTTCTTCACACGTTCTTTATGGATACACTCCATTGTTGTTTGCTTATCATTTTGCAGCAAGCTAATTTAGAAAATTAAAGTAATTAAACCAATTGACATCAATCAGGTTGAAGTTGTTCGGTTAATCAATCAAGCTATGAATTAAAGAGTTTCTAAATAAAAAAAGTCATCCATTCTATCATTAGGTAAACTGTAATTCGTGTTTTCCAAGCGAGAAGAAAGCCATAGATGGAGATTGGGAGAATACCTACCAGTAACAGAAAAGGAGTAGAAAATCAGAGCAAAAGCACTAGGAATGAAGCTGCGGCGGTGAGAAGGGAGGAAAGACGACGGCGGCAGCAGCAGCCGTTAACGGGAGCTAAGGAGCGGCAACACTCAGCTGCCGGAGGAGTAGATGGCGGCGTGAAGAAGAAGTGGCGCGGAGCATAGAGATTGAAAGAATTTTAGGTTTTCATCTTTCCTTTTTTATTTTAGGAAGTGGGCTCACCCTAAAAAAACACATTGGGCCGAGTTTTAAAAGAGAAAAATGGGCTCTCGTTTTATTGAGGTTTTTTTAAAGAGAATTAGTTTGATTATTTTTAGCAAAATCTATCCAATCGGTTTAGAATTTGGTTCGACTCTTAAAATAATTGCTAGCGAGTTAGGGATGGTGCTATTAGAAAAATCACTTATTTAAATTTGTGTTTGGTATATTTTAAATTAAAAAGGGGTAGATAAAAAAAAAATTAGTAAATTTAAATTACATACTTTGTAACTTATCTAGCTAATTACTGTAGACATTATTTAAAATAATTATTTATATGTTTAAGTATTGATACTTTTAATAATTGAATATTAATATTATATATTTTTATTTTTTTGAATTATAAGATTGAAGAATAGGAAAAGTTATTGTTATATAAATTTGAAATAAATATATGTTATCAAAATTTAAGTACTTTATCATCAGTTCTTTCTTAAATACATGTTTTAAGTTGTAAAATATTTAATGGTTATAAAAATGTTGAATCAAATAACATTTTTATTTAAATAGGATGAATTGGCAGTGGCAGATTTTTAACTTTTAAAAAAATTAAGAAATAAAATGATTTATCAAACATCTAAAACAACTTTTTCCATAATTGTTTTTGGCTCTTTCAAAAGCAATCTCAAAATCGATATAAGTTCATTACTGATATACTTGTATCAACAATATGATAGACTTGAGTTACATATACAAAATTTTATTGTGTACTTTTAAGTTTTTTTTTTTTTTTTTAATCACAAACCGCTTAGTTATGTTTTGATATATGAATAAAAGAGATTTGAACAAAATTGGAAAGAGATTGGAACAAATTGGAGTATGAAAGTGATGAAATGGAAATGAAAAAGAACAATATTTGTTTGAAATCTATTAAGATATAAGATATAAGATATGTTCGTTTTGCATTGCGATTAAAATCTATCAACCACAATACACTATCACCAATAGATTTTTGTGTGAATTAAAAGTGTGTCAGTGATAGACATTTTAATTTTGAAAAATCGTAAATAATAAAAGCAAACTCTATCAGAGTTTGACTGCCCATCTAAAAACATAAGCATAAACACCAATAAAATAAATCAGAGAGATACGAAAATTTAAGTTGTAAAGAAGAGAAAAGTCAATTAAAACCATATAAAATTAAAGAAAACAAATTGTATTAATTTGGGCATATAATAAAAACGAAATATAAAAAGGATAAAATTGAAAAGAAACAATCAAATGCTAATAAAAATTGAAAAACAAGATAAAAAAAAAACAATTAAAGAGATTATTTGAATAATAAAATTAAAAAAAAAAAAAAAAAAAAAAAAAAAAAAAAAGTCAAACTAATATATAATCTCCCAACAACAAATATTGTTGAACTCAACAGAGAAACAGAACAGATGTATAAATAAATAAGGAGATATCATAAAATTGCTATATTAAAAATTATTAAAAGTTCTTCTGATTAACTAACCTTGTTATTCATTACAAATTTCAATTACGTATCTTCACCCACCCAATGGTCAATCTAAGGAGCAGGATTACAAATATTTAGTGATGAATTTTTTGATCCTATAACTTTAAGAACAATTTTATAGGAACATTACTGTAGTGATAAAACTGTTGAAAATATTTACGATTATAATAAAATTTCAGATTTTTTCGTTGTCTATCATTAATAAAATATGAAAATGCATTATACTTTGTGAATATTTTGATTCACTTTGCTATATATATATATACATATATGTATGTATATGTATACGTGTATACATATGTATATATATTAATTATAGCGCAAGTTGAGGCTAAGAAATTTGAATCTAGAATCTCTTTGGTCCACAATACATACAGATACCAATTGAGCTAAATCTTGATATATCATACAAGAAAGAATAATATTATCCAACTTACACTTACTTTGATTTAACTTCTTATATACCAATTTAGGTTGATGTTGATATTAGTAATTTAAAATTACAAATATATCAACAAAGATTTGAATATGGATGATTATGATTATTTTGACAAAAAAAAAAATAATCGATATCACGAAAACTTACAAAAATATTGTGAATTTTGTGTAAAAGTTTGGGACAGATTTATTTAAGCCATAGACTATTACTTTCAAATATATTGGTAATTATATGTCTAAAAGCAACTATAAATTTGTAACAAATAGCAAAATTATCCTAATTATTTATAAATATAGCAAACATTGTTTGTAGTCCTACAATAAACCAAGTCCCTAATTTCGAGCTAATGAAAGAATGAGTCTCATTGTTAAGTCCCAAAATCAGCACTTGAGAGAATTACTCATCTACTTTCTCAATACGGAAAGGAGTAAATTTAAGAAGTTTTTGTATGGATAACCCTTTCAGAATGATGTTTATGATTGATGACCCATTTTTTCAAAAGTATGTAATATAACCTTTTGCTTACATCATAACTCTTTCCTCATTTTGTTAACCTATCACGTTAGGGATGACCATGTGTACCATCCTAACGCGATGATGTCATTCTGTCGAGATATTCACATTTTCCATAAAAATCTAACAATGTGGGAGAAAAAAAATAAGAAACACAATAAACATTTAATAACTTATCACGATAGGGGTGACCATTTAGCCCTATGACGATATTCATTTTTCTCAACAAAAGAAACTAACATTGAGATAAAAGGAGAAACACAAGAGAAAAATAAAAATTGCGATCATATGACCCATCGCGAAACAACAGAGGGTGAAAGAATTTTAGGTTTTCCTCTTCCCTTTTTTATTTTACAAAGTGGGCTCACCCTACACGCAAAAAAAAAAAAAAAAAAAAACACACACACATTGTGTCGAGTTTTAAAAGGGAAGAGTGGGCTCTCGTTTCATTGGAGTTTTGAAAGAGAAAAAATTAGGTTGTTTTTAGCAAAATCTATCCACTCCATTTAGAATTTGCTTCGACTCTTAAAATAATTGCTAGCATGTTACAAATGTTGTTTTTAGAAAAATTGCTTGTTTAAATTTGTGTTTGGTACATTTTAAATTTAAAAAGTGTAGATAAAAAATGTTTAGTAAATATAAATTAGATATGTTTAACTTAGCTAGCTAATTACTGCATACATTATTTAATTATTTATATTTTGATATTTAATATAGTAATTTATTTGGTTAAGTATTGGTTGATTTTAGCAAAATCTATCCACTACGATTAGATCATTTTGCTTCGAATCTTAAAATAATTGTTAGCGAGTTACAGGTGGTGCAGGAAAAAAATCTAACAAGGTAAGGTAAGATTAGTTTGCAGGAAAAAAAAAAGAATTATCGTGTAATCCATTTTGATAAATTTAGGGAGGGAACACTTTATAGGGAGAAACGAGAGAAAGAAAAAAAAAAAGAAACTCACATATTCATAGTGAAGTACTAGCAATGACAGGAGGACAATCGATACAACTAGAAATTGAGTTCATGTACACAATATTTCACTGACTTTATTCATTCCTGTTATAATATATATTTATCATATAGGCCCTTAATTGTAATTTTACATACCATCTAGGGTTTCTACATTCTCTATATATATGTATCTGTACTATGACTTTATAATATATAGAAAATACTTTTCTCTTGAATTACTTATCTACATGGTATCATAGCATCTAGGTTTTGTTTAGGGTTTGAGGAAAATATTCGTTTGACGGCTTCGCTCTCCTTAGGGTTAAACTTTAAGGTCATCTTCGAGTGGCCGTTTGTCGACACCGTCCGTTTGAGAGGAAGTATCGTCACTGTCCGTCACCGTCTAGTCTCAAAATCTGCCGAAAACAACCGTTCTCACTTCCGTCTTCTAGGCTTGTCTCAAAATTAGTTTTCCGGCCAGCCTGTGAAGTTTGGTTGGGTTTGGTTTATTTTGTTTGTGTGTGCAATCCAATCATCATTCCTATGGATGCGATAAAAAACTTGATGGTATCCAATGTCATTCCCTTAACGTCCATGATCACCGGACATAAATTGAATGGATCTAATTATCACGATTGGCGTCGAACAATCCTCTTTTATTTGCGCAGTACTGATATGGATGACCATATGACTGAAGATCCCGCCACTGATGCGAAGTAGAAAAATGACTGGCTTCGCGATGACGCTCGTCTTTATCTTCAGATAAAAAATTCCATTGACAGTGTGGTCATTGGATTAGTTTATCATTGTGAGTCTGTTAAGGAACTTTTGGCATTTTTAGAGTTCCTATATTAGGGTAAAGAACAAGTCCATAGAATGTTTGATGTTTGTATGCAGTTCTTCCGTGTCGAACAAAAAAACTGAATCTGTTACTAGGTACTTTATGCGCCTTAAGAGGATAGTTACTGAGTTTGCTTTGTTATTACTCTTCAGTGCAGATATTACAGTACAACAAGATAAACGCAAAAAGATGGTTGTTATGATCTTTTTGCATGGCCTCTCCCCTGAATTTGGAATGGCCAAGGTACAAATCCTGTCTGACTCTAAAATTCTGTCATTAGACGATGCTTTCACTCGTGTCCTTCATATTGAAAGTTCTCAATCTCTTGTGCCTACTTCTATTCCTCAATCTAGTAGCGCTCTTGTTAGCAAAAACCATACCTTTCAGAGAAATAAAGAGAAGGTGAAGAAAAGACTATCAAAACCGGTCGAAGGAGTATTTCAGAGTCATTTTGATCAATGCAAATTCGATTCTACAGAAATTGTGTGTAACTACTGCCGTAAGTCCGGTCATTTGAAACGTGATTGTCAAAAGTTTTTGTATAAGAGTAGCTTCTATGAATGATATGACAGAGCGGTTAGTAACTATATCTGCAGACGAGTTCGCCAAATTTCAGGTCTACCAGGATTCATTGCGAGCGTCATCTTCCTCTGCTCCTATTGCCTCCACTGTCGACACAGGTAATACCAAATGTCTCCTTACATCCTCTACCAAATGGGTCATAGACCTTGGTTCCACAGTCCATATGACATGTAATTCTCGCTTATTTTCTAAATCATTGTCCCCTGCCCCTTTCCCCTCTGTCACTTTGGCAGATGGTTACTCATCCTATGTTCTTGGGTTTGACACTATTCCACTTACCTCATCTTTGTCTTTGTCTTCCGTCTTACATTTGCCTAACCTAAAAAAAAGGGCTTAAATGAAAGGGGTGGCAAGAGTCTTTCAAGTGATTGAAGAAGCAAAGAGAAGACAACTACTTTAGTTTTATGCTTTACTAGATAAGGTATACCAAGAGAAAAGCCCCAAGACTATAGAGCCCTCATTATGGGGAGGGTAAAGAGCTTCCAACGCAAAACGGCCTTTCATTCCCTTGTTTCGTCATGGCACACCCCTAAATCCTTTAATTTAATTTCTATTAGCCAACTTACTTACGATCTTAATTGTGTTGTCTTGTTATTTTCTGGTTATTGCTTGTTTCAGGATCAGGTGACGAAGAATATTATTGGTAAAGGATATGAGTTAGATGGACTTTATGTCTTTGATCAGCAAGCATTGTAGGGTGTGGCATGCTCTGTCGTTCCTTCTCCATTTGAAGTTCATTGTCGTTTAGGTCATCCATCTTTGATTGTGTTGAAGAAGCTTCATCCAGAGTTTCGGTCTTTGTCCTCTTTGCATTGTGATTCATGTCAATTCGCTAAGTTTCATCGTCTTAGTTCAAGTCCTCGCGTTAATAAACGAGCAAGTGCTTCGTTTTGAGTTAGTTCATTATGATATTTGGGGTCCATGTTCAGTTGTGTCTGAAACAGGGTTTCGTTATTTTGTTACTTTTGTTGACAATCATTCTTGTCTAACTTGGTTATATTTAATGAAAAATCATTCTGAGTTGCTATTTTTTTTTTGTGCTTTCATTCTGAAATTAAAAATCCGTTTAATATCTCTATCAAAACTTTACGCACCAATGATGCTGGTGGATATTTTTCTCATGTCCTTGGTACTTACTTGTGTGAACATGGCATCATTCATGAATCTTCTTGTGCGGACACTCCATCCCAAAATGGAGTTGCTGAACGAAGAAATAGGCACTTACTTGAAACTGCACGCACTTTATCGTTTCAAATGCATGTTCCAAAGCCTTTTTGGGCTGATGCTGTTTCCACTGCTTGTTTTTCTGATTAATCGAATGCCTTCTTCTGTTCTTAATGGTGAGATTCCTTATCATGTTCTTTTCCTACCAAATCTTTGTTCCCTATTGTTCCAAAATATTCAGATGCATTCTTTTTGTTAGGGATGTTCGACCTCATTGCACGAAGTTAGATCCAAAATCTTTGAAATGCATCTTCTTGGGTTACTCACGTGTTTAAAAAGGGTATCGTTGCTATTGTCCTACTCTTAACAAGTATTTGATCTTTTTTCTGATCTTACGTTTTTTGAGGATATACCCTATACTTCATCACTATCAAGTCTGTGTCAGTGGGAGGGTGATGATCTCTTTATATATGAGCTTCTCCCACATCATCATCTACTTCTTCCTCATCTGCGCCTCCTACCCGTCCATTTCCTTCTCAAGTCTACTCCCGACGAGCTCCACAACATCCCCCAGACTCATGTCTTCCACCAATACCTTCTTCATCATACGATCCGGAACCAAGTGATGATCTTCCCATTGCTTTTCGAAAAGGTAAACGCAAGTGTACTTACCTTGTCTATTCATTTGTGTCATATCATTAGTTGTCCTCTCCCACATATGCTTTTATTACGTCTCTTGATTCCACATCTATTCCTAACACTGTTCATGAAGTTTTATCTCATCCTGTTGGCGTAATGCAATGATTGAGGAGATGATTGCTTTAGATGATAATGATACTTGGGATTTGGTATCTCGTCCTGCACGCAAGAAGTACATTGGGTGTAAATGAGTGTTTGCTGCAAGGTTAATCCTAATGGATCAGTGGCTCGATTGAAAGCTCGTCTTGTTGCCAAAGGTTACGCCCAAACCTATGGCATCAATTATTTGGATACTTTTTCTCAAGTTGCCAAATTAACTTCCATACGAATTTTTCTTTCCATGGCTGCTAACTATAACTGGCTTTTGAATCAGCTTGACATCAAGAATGCTTTTCTGCATGGTGATCTTTAGGAGGAGGTTTATACGGAGCAACCATCTGAGTTTGTTTCTAAGGGAGAGAGCGATAAAGTATGTCGTCTTCGAAAGTCTCTGTATGGTTTGAAACAGAGTCTACGTGTGTGGTTTGGTAAGTTTAGTCAAGCTCTTGAACGATTCGGTATGAAGAAAAGTACATCTGATCATTCTGTTTTCTATCAGCAGTCTGATAATGGTATTGTTTTGCTAGTGGTGCATGTTGATGATATTGTTATTACTAGAAATGATGCATCAGGTATATCGTCTCTCAAAACTTTTAACTTTCCTTCAGGGTCAATTTCATACAAAAGATTTGGGACAGTTGAAATATTTTTTGGGTATTGAAGTGATGAGAA
>JBBPDJ010000004.1:8789698-8808583 GCA_037974625.1 Cucumis cinereus | reverse complement strand
TCATTTTTATTTGGATTAAATTAAAGTATTTATTTTGATTTGCCTTCGTCTTTTAAAATGGTTTTAATGATTTTTACTTTAGTAACGACTTTGGGTTAAGGTTGAAAACCCAGGGCGTTACATTTTCTTTCACTTTATTATAATTAATAGAATAAATGTTATTTTGCAAATTTAATGTGTATTAAATTTATAATATAATTATAATATTTTATGATACTATTACCATGACAAATCTTACAAAACTAGAATTTACGGCTCTTCACATAAACGGTAGCAATTATTTGTGATGGGTTCTTTATGCTGAGATGCATTTTGACGTCATGAATCTCGAAAATTCAATTAAAGAAGAAAATGCAACAACCAATCAAGAAAAGACGAAAGCTATGATTTTCCTTCCTCATCACATTCACGAGGATTTGAGTTTGGAATATTTAACACTAAAAGATCTTCTTATGCTGTGGAATAATTTGGAAGAAAGGCATGATCATTTAAAATTAGTTTATCTTCCTCAAGCTCGTTATGATTGGATGCATTTGAGGCTACAAGATTTTAGATCAATAAGTGATTAAAATTATGAATTGAACTATTTAGAATTAGTTCAAAATTGTTGTTATGTGGAGAAAAAAATTACTGATGTGGACATGTTGGAAAAGACATTCTTTACTTTTCATATCTCGAATATGCTCCTGCAGCAGCAATATCGAGAGAAAGGTTTTAAAAAATATTCTGAAATCATTTTATGTCTTCTTGTTGCCGAACAAAATAACAAGTTGTTGATGAAACCCTAAACCCTAAACCCTAAACCACAAATTTCGACCAACTATAACAACATCATTCCATGAAGCGAATGTTGTGAATTTTAATCATGGTCGGGTCGTGGTTGTGGTCATGGTCAAGGTAGAGACCATGGCAGAGGAAGAAATAATTATTATTTTTGTGGTGGTCGTTCTAATAATTCAAATTTCTAATGAACTACACAAAACGATGATCATAAAGGAAAAACTCCTTTAAATAAAAATTCAAAAGGTGATGAAGAAGTATGGTACCAATGTGGTATGACTGGACACTGCTCACGTATATGTCGTACATCGAAACACTTAGTTGATTTATATCAAGTCTTCCTAGAGAAGAAAAAAGGAAAAAATGTAGAAGCAAATTGTGTCTATCAAGACAATGATATATTTGATCCATCCAATCTGGCTAATTTTGATGTGACAGATTTCTTTGAATCTCCTGAAGAGAAGATCGACATAGTTGATGGAACAACAAATGTTTCTGAAAATATCTAGAATAATAGTGTTATTTTATTATATATCTTCATGTTTTATTTTTGTTAATACTAACTTTGTACATTCCAAATGTTGTTTTACTTATTGTAATTATCTCCTTTTAATGAAGAAAGATACATCATTTTCATACGTTAGGTGATTGAAAAATGAGCAAATAAGATCTATGTCTGACAGATAGTACAACCACACACACAATACTTATAAGTAAATTTTTTTTTTCCAACCTGACAATGTTAAATGCAAAAGTAAAAAGAATATCAGATTCTGCAAACCTTATTGAAAGGCTTTGGAAAAGCAGGTTATTTTGCCTAGATGAACAAATTTTACCATTGACGATACATTACTTTCTAGTCAATCAAAGAAAAATCTACTGTGTTTTAAAGATATAAGTTGTAATGGTTATCATGTTGAGACTAATAGAAAAAATAAGATAGAATATCTTTACATTATCTCTATTGTCTAAAATGAAAACGTATATTAGAAAAGTTGCCTACTTTATCTACAGGATTACTCATATATGAATTTGGTAGTGGTAACATGTTTAGACACACTTAGTAATTGAGTCTTCTTGGAATATTGAGTGTGAAGGCATAAGAGCCCTTGCGCAAAAAATAATTAGAACTATTACTCAAATTAATTGAAAAATTAAAAATACCATACATTGGTAATAAAATTACATAGATAAACTACTGTAAAATTTATTAATGGCCAAGCATGCTATTTAGAAAAAAATCTAGAATTACAGAGAAACTGGAACTTACTTTTGTTATCTGTATCACCAATCATCAAATTGGAGTAACTGCCACTTGGAACCTTTTTCTATTTTCTGAGTAATGGAGGCTTAAGATTTGTGGGGACCTTTTGGAATTTGGAAATTTTGGAGAAAAAGATCGAGAATAAAATTCTTGAGAGAATTCCTTCTATTTATAGACCTTCTACAACTACACACTCCAAAATCTTTCTGTTTTTCCTCCTAAAGAAGAAGTTAGAGAGCATATGGGATTACATGGGAGCATTCCACGTTTTTCAATAATAACTCCTTCGATAGGGAGTTATTACTTTAAATTAAATTAAATTAATTAATTAATTAAATCATAAATTAATATTTTATTTAAATCATATTTAAATGAATATCTCTCACATAACATATATTTTAAATTAATTAATTTAATTAAATAGAGTTAAACTAAACTATTAATTAAAATTTTCAATTAATTAATTACTAAATTAAATATCTTATATTTAATTTAATCCAGATATGAATCATATTCACGTCTAACATTCTCTCATAACCTATAGTTTTAATGTGTTTCATATACGCATTAAATTTAATCTATAGTTTTAATATGAATCTAATTCACATTAAATTAATATTTGAACTTATTCAAATATTTTATTTTCTCATAAATTAATTTTGCATCACATCCAAAATAAAATTTATATTATAAATCTGAATTAAAATATAAACTTTATATTATAATGTATCACCATACACTCTATTAATTTCCTAAGTCAATTTGAACATTTTAGATTATATTTAAGATATATTAACCTCATTACCCTTTACGAGTTAGGAGTGAGGCTTAATGGACCTACAGATCAGAAGCTACAACGATATTGGATTAATTGGCTAAACCCATTAACCACATTAATCAATATTACACTCCACTAAAGGCTCACAACTGAACTATTCTCATTGTAGATATACTTCTGAGTCCACAAATATAGACTAATAACAACAAGTTAGTTCTTCACAAGTGTCTGTAACACTACCTGGGTCAAATTATCCCTAAGTTACTTCTTAGTCCTTAAATACCAGTGCTCCTCTACTAAACAAGATGTTTATGGTCCAACCAATAAACATGAATCCCTCTTGTGCCACAGAGAAGATAGAGCCTTTTGTTCTAGTCCTGAAGACAATATTTGAGGGAATACTCATCTACTTACCCTAAAGTAAAAAAGAAGTGAATTCCATATTGTGTGATTATGTTTCCAGCTCCCCACTCGGTCTTGTCCCCAACATGGTAGGCTTATTGAGTTGACAAGTTGACCACTCTCACCTGTACAAATCAAAGGACAATCTCTCGTGAACATGAGTTCATAGTACACTCAGGATTAAAACTAAGTTTTCTAGGTCATCCTATTGAAATAAAAGTCTAACTAGTCAACGGAGTTACATCTAGTGGTTTATATTTTGTGGTCTAGTCTTATGCAAACTCATTGCATAGGATACCCTCACTTGCGTGTCACCTACACGAACACATTGGATCATTGTGTTTGTATCAAATACAAAGTAGGTCGTATCCATAGTGTTACCAAGATAAGGTACCCAACTTTATTCCTATGTCATAGACCCTTAAGTTGTATCTCGAACATTGATCTCTTTATGTCTCCACATATAGTTCAAGACTCATAAATCAGCTTAGGATGTTAGTTTATTGGATTTAGGTTAATAAGACAAAAATAATCAATAACACTTTATTGAAATTAGAATAATAACTTGTTATTAATAATGATCAACAAATTACGTTTACTATCTACGAGTTTTAGGACATAAAACACAATAGAGTGTGGGTGAAGTTTTGCACAAATTTAAAGTTTAGAGAAGAAAAAGGGATAAGGATTTGTGTGTGTGTGTGTGTGGTGGTGGTGGTGGGGTCATTTATCATTAATTTTGTACTCAATATTATGCACCTACATAAGTTGAATGCCTTGGAAATGGATTTAAACATTACTTGGTTTTGGGAGGTTTAACGTTAATCTTTATTATTAATTATTTTACTCAATATTAAACATCTAAAGCTCGTGCTACATCTGGGCTGAACGAAGAAACATAAACCTTATAGTAGTTTCACATGTAGTTTAATTGTTGTCTTGCTTGATTTCTTTTTTGTTAGGGCTTGAAGAATCCTAAGGTATGTTATCTTTTAACTCTTCAAATCTCTTTGTTTATGTCAACTACCAAGTCTTTTACATCTTCATTGATTTAGAATATTTGAATTAAGGTTTAAGATTTTATGTTGTGAATTACTTTAAACTTATATTCAAATTTTATCGGGAAACCATCAAGGAAAGTGATACATCGTAAAGAAGAACAAGAAAAATTAGAAGGGAGCCAAGGTAGGTGAAACTTCTTTACATAATGTTTTGAATTACCTTCAGCTCTTTTCAAATCTCTTTTAAGTTCTATATCTTAACTTCAAATCTTAGAACTATTATGTTTGTTGTTTTGACATGAGACTCCTTACTTATTTCAAAACCTGGCAATCTACATGGCATGTCTGTGTTGTTTATATTTTCACCAATAGACATCAGTCAATATGAGACTCCTTGGAGGAATTTTGGAGATGAAAGTGGACTGTCCAGCATCTTTAAAGGTCATTTTCGGCAACTTTCAGTAAGTAGTTAAGATTAAAATATATATGGATGGTTAATTGAGTTGTATGTTTGGTCTAAACCTTTAAAATTTGCTTGTTTGGAATGGGAGAATTGAAAGGCATAGCATGTTAATAACAAATATTTAGGTAATTAAAGATTTGCTAACCATTGCCAATCAAGGTTGGAAGGTGACTCCGTACTAAAATCTTTTGAGGTAAGTTCTTAAAAGTTCTTTGATTACTTCATATTTTTAAAATCAGGTCCTAAAGGTTGAATTTGAATTTGGGTCATGTTGTTGTAGGTTTTAATTGAAGTTTTTGTTGGAGACTTAGTTGCTTGCATAATCGTTATCTAAGATTTAATTATAGGTAAGTAACTTTCTGTGCCAATGGAATACCCTTGGAGTGGATTAAATTGTAACAATGTAACTACTCCAATACCCATTTACTTGTAGTCAAAGTGTGATACTTCTACATTGTTGTCCAACCTTTTTATGTTGTTTTCAAAGTCAAAATCTGACTTAAACACTTAATTTGAAAACTTTAACTTTAACTTTTTTTTTTTTTTTTTTTTTTGCAAGTTTTTATGTTGACATCCATCTTTGTTAGTTAATCCTCAACAATTAGTCCTCTTAATTTGGTGAAAGGTAATATTTATAAAACACACTTTCTGAAACTTTAATTTTAAAGTGTTGAATTAGATGAAGTATTGAAGTATTATGACTATCATACAGTTATAGTAGTCATATATTAGTTGTAATGATAAATTATTTACTTTTGAAGTGAGATCTCATTTATATAGAATTACCTCTACTTTTAGGTTTGGGCCCTAAGAGCACCCATGTTTTGGAAGGGGTAAGGAAATAGATGAGTGTGGGTTTGACGATGTTTCCACGTGTCGTTCGAGCGGGTGAGGTGAGGAATAATAATAATATTTATTTGTTTTTATTTAATAATAATATTATTATTATTTTAATTCACCAAGCATGCCCAATCAACAGGCGCGGTCAACCCGGTCGGCGCGGTCCATGGCTGTGACCCACGATCCAACTTCCTTTTTTAGCCACTCCCCTCACTATTTAAACCCCCCTTCACCTCCTTCATTTTCATTCCATCCATTACCACCTTCACTCACTCTCCCTTCGTTTTTTACGCATACAAACCAAACAAAATTCCATTTTTATATTATTTTCAGTTACTTTTTTGAGCAATTCCTTTTCAATAGAGTGTCAGTTTCCGATCGGTCTCTGTACAATTCCGATCGAAGTACAGGTTGTTTTATTCTGAGGAGGCCGTGGCAAAATTTCAACTGTTTGCCCATTGAGCAGAGCCACGAAACGTCTTAAAGAGAGCGAGATCTTCGACTCAGCCCACCATACTAATTTGTTTATGTTTTGCAGCTATTTATATCTTTTGTGGCATTTCCATCCAACGACGGTGTTCCAACACTTTTCCAACTCAGAGTTCTTGGCAACTTGGCCTGGGCTTTCTTGCAGCCGGACAATGTCTATGTTGCTGAAGATTATTACCGGTGAGTTGGTTTCCTCGGTGTACTTTGATCTTCATTGGACTGAGAGCTAGCTTTTGTCAATTTTTCTAACATCCAAGGGATCATAAATTAATAAGTTTTTAAGGGAAGTAATTTTTGCTTGCAGGAAAGCTTTGTCTCTCGAGTCAGATAACAACAAAAAATGCAATCTTCCCATCTGTCTGATCCTTACGAATCGGCTCACGGAAGCTAAGTCTCTGCTTCAGTCTGTAAGAGCTTCTTCTGGAGGCAAGCCTATGGAAGCGTCATATGCCAAACCATTTGAACGTGCGTCTCACATGCTGACTGAAAATTAATCGAAGTCATTCAATTCAATAGGGAACGAAGAAGATAATGGCACTGCAACCACGATAACCTCGAAGAACACGACAGGTAGAGCTGGGCGTTGTGTACCTCAGATCGCTGCATCCACAAGGTGGACTCATGATGATGAACATATGTACATAAACGAAAATAGTGGGGACAATGATCCCCACTGGGATTGTTGTGATAACAAGTCAATTGGAGCTGTCAATTCTTCACATAATTATTTGCATAGTGATAAGTGGATTGAAGGTTGTTGCATTTAAAATCTAGGAAAACTGTCTCCTGCATTCCCATTAAAATGAAGGGAAACCGTAAAGGAGATGGTTTATTGAGATTAGTAGAAGAGAGTTTCAACTCCTGCTCATTGTATTCTTCTCCGACTCCAACCAAAAGAAAGGTTGAAATTCCATTCACTCAACCGAAAAACTTGTTTTGGGAATTCAATAATCGATGGCGGTCGAAGGAAAGGAGGCAACAGCAAAAAAGAGCTAGGAAAGTTTTGTTTGAATCCTTCTGAATCTGATGAAACCAAACCGGCTTCAAATTACAAGACAAAGTATAGGTCTGCAGCTCCTGATTCAATTGAACTGGAGGTTCCATTTACACAGCCAAGGAGTTGTCCATGGTGTATGAATGGTGGAGGAAATTCGAGAAAGGCAACCGAATGTTTTCGAAGTTTGTTCAGCAGTAGTTCTAGTAGAAAACTTTCATTTGAGCCTCCCACAAGCACTGAAAATACTCAAGCAATGACTGATTCAAACTTTGGAAGATCTAAACTTTTCAGAGAAATCAGTGATGAACCTCAAGATCTTGCTGGAGACTGGAAACAGACTTCGCATGGAGATATCGAGTACGAAGAAGGCACAATTCCAAACGACTCGATGAAGATAATGGAAGAACACATTACTGTTTATCAAAAGTTCAAACATAATTCACCAACAGTTGGTGGGAAGAAGAGTTGGGCAGATATGGTTGAAGAAGAGGAAGAAGACGGCAACGATGAGAACGAAAATGATACAGAAGAAACATCGTTGTCAAGCAGAAGAGGGCAAGCCAATTGCTTCAACGACAATTGGAGCAGCAGCAGCGACAATTTAGAGTTTAAGTTCAATGATGAAAGTCTAACAGTGCATCAAGAGCTAGAATGTTAAGAAAAACTTTCCCATCTTGGGTTGTTTTGTTTCTGTTGTTTTTTTTTTTTTGGGTTGATACAGTTCCTTTTTGTATCTTCTTCAACATCACATAATACTCTACTGTAAATGATACTTGTTAATACCAATACAAGACTCATTATACCCTATAGTTTATTTATTATTTTTACTATATAATGTATATAGTATGAAACCATGTACTATCTACATGAAAATACTTGCTACACTAAAATTTGAAAACCAAACCCTAAAAGTAGTGATGAAGTGAACTAATATATAGAGATGTCATCTATCTTAATGCCAAATAATGACAAGAGATTGTTTCTTTGTTTCTCATGTTTTAGGTTTAAGAAAACAAATTTCATTTTCTTAAATATTTGTGTTATTATTGATATTGGGAAATGCAATTACATTACAAGAGAGAAAAGAAAAAAACAAGCGACAAAATAATATTTCTCAAAAGCAAAGCACAGAGAAGAGTAAGCTCACTCGTAAAAAATCTAGAACTTCATTGTTGTTTTGTCATGGAAGATCCACTGCCTTGACAATAAAAATCAGTGCGACCTTGGCTTTTAGTCGCAATTGTAGATTGTTTTTTTACACAACTCCAATCTCAAACATGCACGAGAAATATGGTCAAGAAAATTCTTGCTTAGACAAAATCAAAGAGATAGAAAAAAAATCCTAATTTTAAATATGTAAGAGTATAAACATATTAAAATATGAGATTTGTAAGCATCAAACGATTACAATTTTTGTAACTTAAAAGTAATAGTGATTAAAAAGACAAGTGATTTCGAACAAAGTAGATGAAACAAGGGCTTGTTAATGGAGGAAGCTTTGTGAATAAGGAATTAATTGTTTTAAAAGGCAAAATGTAGAGAGGAGGGAACTTTGTTGATGTTTAGAAAAATATTTGGAATTGTCATATTTTTGTTTGTTCCTCTTTTTGGTTAATATGATGGGAAGTTATATGCTTCTTAACATCTCACTCCTTCCCTATACAAATTTCCTTATGAATATTGAGTTAAAAACAAACTTCCCTCATGAGATTATGTAATATTACTTTTTTATCTTTCACAACAAAACAAATCTTAAGTTTTCAAATTAATTTGTGATTTAACACTTTTTTTTAACTGTTGTATGTATTTAGTTTATTTAGTCCAATATGGATAAAAGATTTGAACAAACATACGTCTTGGTTGCATAAATATGGTAGTTTAAATAGTGATATGATCACGAATATGAGTGGATATTATCGATACATTGAAAACCTCGTAATTTCAACATGCTATAAGACTGTTTGGTCATTTGTATCCTATACATCAATATTTTGGTGTTATTTAGGGTTACATGTGTATTGTTTGGGAATTTTGGAAACCGGAGTCTATGGTTTACTTTTAGATCATGCATTTCAAAGACTTTAATTCAAGCAATCATTTAACAAATTAGTTTCTAGTTAGTTGGATAAAATTAATTTAGATTCATTGGAAAAAATAAAATTGGAATTATAATTAAATGAAATATCTAAGGTAGAATGAAATATCTAAGGGAGGTGTGCGTCCGTGTGTGCGTCCGTGTATGCGTGCGTGCGCGTGTGACTCAACCAGTTTATGTCGCTTTCATCCTCCAATTTTGTTTTTTCTATCTCTTTCAGTGATAACTCAACCAAATACTCAATGTAATTTGATGCAATTTATTTTTTAAAGCAACTAGAGAAATCTAAAAACAACTAAGCTATCTTTGATTGAAGCTTAAAAGTACCTAATGAAAGTCTATAAAAACAAATCATAGATTTCTATTACTTCATGATACCTTATATCACCGATAAAGTGTACGTACGATAGAAAATTGATAATAGATTTTATCGTTGATACGATAATGAAAGACTGTAAAAATAAAAAATGTTAAAATACTATTTTTTTCCCTATATTTTGAAGTTATTCAATTATTTTTTAGAAGAAAATTTATTCAATTTTAGTGCATATATGATAGACGAAAGTTTTCCGTCGCCCACAAACTTCCATCAAATCAAATGATATTTCACTGAACTACAACTTATACTACTAGGTAGCACAAGCGGCAAGTCGGGATCAAATCACTGGGAGCCACAAAACAGGTTTCTCGATTAATCAACTTATAGAAAGGTAATCGAATTAGAAGGTTGTGTTTGAGAAAATTGAAACTAAAATTGCACAAAAAGTAAATGAAAGCACGTAAGAGAGTATTGAAACGACGATGAGATGACCTAGCTAGGTTTAATGCGTGATTTTCTCAAATTGATTGATCGATCATAAAACTATTAATCAATTACTTGTCTATGCTTAGCCAAGTTGATTAGGACCTAGTCAACCATTTCTAATACCTATAGCTAATTATGTGATAAGGAACCCGTTCAACACACATTGCCTAATTTCATTATGTTTTAGGGATATGCTAATATGAATTCATTAGTTTCCACCGTCTAGTTAACTCATTCAATATGGTTGTTCAATCAAGATCGATTAAAGCAATACTTAGTGTACGGTGGACTTCACTCCTAAGCAAGTTAATCCAATCTCATGCCTCTAATAATTCATAAACTTAACCAAAGTTAAACCCAAGCATTAATCACATGATCAACATCAAACAACACAAGAACATGTAATTAATCACATTAAGTTCAGATAAAAAACCCTTACAAGTGTCAATATACAAATTCTCACAATCAATCCATAAAGAGGAGAACACCTACATTAACCTTAATTAGAAGAGTACCCTAGCCTATGATGAGCTCCATAATCCAAGGAAGAACCCTTTCAAACATCATCACAACCCAAAATGTGAAAAGAGGAAATAAATTAGCGTGGAAGTTGAACAGCTGTCAAATGTCCCTGACCTAATTTGACAATCTTATATTGATTGAAAACGACGGAGCGCTACGACGTTTAGCAGTCTTTGTCAAAGCGACGCGATGCTTCGACGCTCGAGCGTGCGATGTCACAAGGGAACGCCACAACGGTTTCCTTCAATTTTTCAAATTGGAGCTCTCGAGAATTTGAGCCAACCAGGCGTCGCTATGCCTCATTGCTGGATTTACTCAAAGGGATTTTGGTCATTTTTTACTTTTCGATGCAATTCTACTCTGAATTGGTCTGACTTAACATCGTTTTGCTCCAAATGCTATGTTCTACCTCTTAGACACCAAAGACTTGTAAATAAGATACTTAAGCTTATTAAACAAAGGAACAATCAAGAATTAAGTGGAGAAATATAGCAACTTTTAGGCATTATCAATATACTTTCAATTGTTCAATTCTAGTTCACACTTCCAATAAATCTTGAACTTAGTTCTCAAAACTCGCGTATTATTGAACTTCATTTTAAAAAAATATTTTATTGTTGTTTTTTAGAAAAACTTTTTATTATTTTAATGCAAAATTCGAAAGCATATTCACATATTTTATTTTCTTGCACTAAAACTTAGAGGACGTTTGGAGACCCGTAATAGAGTTGATTTGTAATGTAATATGTCATTTGCAAATATAACAATTAGATTTAAAATAACAAAATCTATTCGAGTCTATCAATAATATGTCTATGACTACTAGGTTATATTTGCAATCTTTTTAAAATGATATTATGCACTCTATTATTATTCGTAAAATTATAACCATTATAATTAGAATCTAAAATTGAGTCTTTTGAATTAGATTGGCAATATAAAACTCATTCATAGTTTTAACCCGACTCTCCTTCTCACCTTTCTAATTCTCTTATTTACAATAATTTTGTCTACATTCGACCTTCCAAACAGCCACTCGAATTGAACAAACGTACTTTTAACTTAAAAAGACAAAAGCTCTAAAACTCTTTCAATCTATGCTCCGCGCCACTTTTTCTTCACGCCATCTACTCCTCCGGCAGCTGAGTGTCGCCGCCGCTTAGCTCCCGTTCACGACTGCTGCCGCCGTCGTCTTTCCTCCTCTCGCGCCGCCGCAGCTTCCCTCCTAGCGGGTTTGCACTGATTTTCTACTCCCTTTTTTGTTACTGGTATTTTCCCAATATCTATCTATGACTTTCTTCTCGCTTACAAAACACAAATTAGAATTTACCTAATGATAAAATGGAGTAGTTTGTTTTTTTTATTTTTCTTTTCTTGGATAATAATAGCTGAATATCAACGAAAGAAAAAGAACTGTCTCAAGAACTCTTTAAATTCCTAGCTTGATTGATTGCCAACAACTTCAATCTGATTTTTGTCAATTGGTTTAAATTACTTTAATTTTCTAAATTAGTTTGCACCAAAATGATAAAACAAACAACAATGAAGTGTATACATAAAGGACGTATGAAGAAAAATGGAAAACAAAAGTAGAGCGAGAGGCTACAGGGAAAGGAAAATAAAACCCTCAAGAACTCGATCTCTGCACGTGATTATGTAATGCTTATTCCAATCTCTACTTTTTTCATGCCGTTTCTCTGTCACTCATTATTTCTAGCTCTACATTCTCATGTCCCTTGCTGTGAGTTAGAGAAGAAATGTTCATATATAAGAGAGAGAGAGAGAGAGAGAGAGAGAGAGGAAGATCATCCACAAAAATAAAAAAGTGGGTATTTTTCCTGTGGGGACTTGATCCTCGAACGGGGTTCCCCGGTGATGACTCCCCAACTCAGGGAATGGGCGCGGCGCAGGGTTGAAAAATCCACACGGGGAAGGGGATGGGGAGTGTATCTCCGAACCCACCCTGCCCCATTGCCATCCCTAACGAAAAGCCGTTAATTTTCTTCGTGAAATGGACGTAGTCATTTCTTCAAATGAGTGTTTAATTAACAATTTGGTCGTGTATTAATTTACAGTTTTTCACTGATGGAAACTGGAGGAGCCGGGAGGAAACAAGTGCTTACGCCTAAGGCTGTTATTCACCAAAAGTTTGGAAGCAAGGCTTGCTATACAATAGAGGAAGTACACGAGCCGCCTCAAAATGGGTGCCCCGGATTGGCCATTGCTCAGAAGGGAGCTTGTCTTTTTCGATGCAATTTAGAGCTTCCAGATGTTTCTGTTGTGTCAGGGACGTTTAAAAGAAAGAGAGATGCTGAACAATCTGCTGCAGAATTAGCCATAGAGAAGGTTTGGTTATTTGCATTGTAACAATTTTCAATGTATTGCCCTATTAAAAATGCACTCGCCTTCTTTCGGTGGATGATGCTACGGCATCTGTGTTGCCATTTATTTTTCATTAATAAAATAGGAAAAAATGGCTCTTTTTGGTATTCAATTTAGGAGATATTAGATGATAAATCTCATGGTCTCTTGTTTTGATGTACATGCATTTTTGTTTTTATTTCCATAGAATTGATTAAATATTGCTTGTGATTCAAGATATCTGTACTCCTATGATTGTTGGTGAGGTGAGCACAAGTGCTTGCATTTTGTGAGAGGTGAGTCAAGTTAAAGGCCTCAACATTTGTCAATCAATCAGAATTAATAGAATCTTTCATGTTTGAACCAAATTTCCCCATGTGAGCAATTCCTTTCAATAGAAAGTTGGGTGAACATCTTGTTCAGCATGATAAGCCTCACTGACTCAGGCTTCACACTTCAGTTTTAAATATAAATACTTCAGTTCAGTGTACTGGGTTCTACATTGACTCGTGATTGACATTGTACTGGTCTATCTATCAAATTTGTAGTTTCCAGGTCTTGGTTAATGTTACATTTTATTATATGGGAAGATTCTATACTTTCGTTCCACTAGACAAGGTAATTTGATTTATTGCTTATTCCATTGCTTACAGTTGGGCATACATACAAGAACCAATGATCTAACTTCAGAGGAAGCATGCAATGAATTAGTTGCTCGGATCAACTATTTATTTTCCAACGAGGTTGGTAATTTGCTCAGCTGTATTTGGGTCAGAGAGGCTCTGTATATTTTGCTGTTAGTCAATAAGGCATTTGTTCCGAGATTTTCCCTTTTTCATTCAGCAATTTCAATACTTGCTTAGTATGGTGGGTGTCAATTTAGTTTCGTATTTGTCTCAGTTTCTTAAAACTCCTTTGTGTATTTGTTAATTAAGCAATGAGGTTAGAGTTGATTTTACTCTTCTTCTTTTTTCCCTGTCGCTTAGTTGCGTGCTTTTAGCTTCGTTAGTAAATTATATCAAATTTATACACTGTGAATTATTATAAAGATAAGAAAAGTAAAGTGTAAGGGTTTAAGTGATTGCCTCCCATGTATTCTAAATTATTCCAACATAAAGAATTTAAATTGGTTAATTTGGACTGTAATGAACAAACTATAGCCTACTTTATGGTAACTTAATGGCTAGTACTTACGGTCTCAAAAAGATAAACATGTTAATCAAATTCTAAATTGCATTCACTCATCTTGACCTTGCTCTTTTGTTCTCTAATTTATATCCAGTTGCCATTGCCGAAGCTCATATATTCTTAAGTTTTATTCTCTTATGATTTTCTAGTAATTTGTTGGGATCGACTGAATTTTTCTCAACTCTATCAATTAGTTTTATTGGATCACTTAGTTTTCTTTCAAGCCCAATGTATGCATGGTACATTATGACCTTAGTTTGCTTTTTCCTCATCTCTATGCTTTCTCTTTAAAATTTTCTTTTGACAATCTTTGTCTCTCTACTCTCTATTTATTACAGTTTCTTTCAGCCCTTCACCCACTTAGTGGTCACTTTAGAGATGCTGTGCAGAGAGAAGGAGGTCGTCATTGTTTAGTTCCTATCTCGGTTATTTTTGCTTATGATGCAAGGATTTGTAATTTTTCTAAATGGATCGATCCTCACGTGGAGTCAAATCCATACTTGGTTATCCCATGTATCTTGAGGGCAGCTGCAAAATTATCTGAATCCCTTTCTGCTCCTAATGGACAACTTTCACTTCAAAGGAAAAATCCATACCCTTCTGAAGTTATAGCATCATCAGTTATTGAGCCCTCTCTTTCTTCTAAAAGATCTTTGATTGAAGTCGTACGCATTCCACATTTTCTTGACAAGCCTGTAGAAAGTATAACCCTTGACCTTTCTCCAACTGGGTATTACCTGGATCTTATTGCCAAGCAACTTGGCTTGTGTGATGCAGCCAAGGTTTTCATCTCAAGGTTGGTGATAGTCATGATATGTCAAGATGCTAGAAGATGGTTCCTTAATATTCTTAGATGCTTGGTCCCTTCATATAAATTGTTTCTATGCTAACTAATCCATTATCTTTCTTTTCATAGGCCTGTTGGTAGAGCTTCCTCTGAAACAAGATTGTACTTTGCGGCTTCTGAAACTTTTCTATCGGATCTACCTTCAGATCTCTTAGAGTTCAAAGAAGCTCTTCACTTTAGAGAACCATTGAATGCAAGAGCAACTTATTTATGTGGTCAAGATATATATGGAGATGCAGTTTTAGCAAACATTGGGTACACGTGGAAGAGTAAAGATCTTTTTTATGAGAACATTGGCTTGCAATCATATTACAGGTCTCTTTTAGTTTCTGTTTTCAATTGAATCATCCAATAAATAAGTTACTTGTTGCTGCTTTTTTCTCACTTACACATGCCTAAACAGACACATGCTGCATTAATCAACATAGACACCTCAAACTGTTGATAAATGTAGTTGCCATCGTTACTAGATGTATTTTTTACTGATGCTCTGCCTACCATGGGTTTCCATATTGAGTCTACCTTCAAAAGTCAACCCATTGTCTCTTATTTTTGCTTGGTGTTTTTTATTACAGTTGAGCCTTTGTACTTGTGGAATATAACTGTTTTTAACTCAGGGAAGAAAGAAGGAGCCCTTTGTATGAATAAGTTAGTTGCAATTCAAATTACTACAATGGTTATAGGTAGCTCCTATATAGGACACTGTCACATTGATCCAGAATGCCTACTATATGAATTTTGCATATTTGACAGTTCTTCACCTTTCTTTGTCAATGAGGATAACATCAACAATTGCCATTGAGAGCTTTTTCAACAGTTGCAAAGTATAAAAGAAAATGCTTGTTGGTACATTGCTACTATATAGTATAACAAGATATTCATCTACAGGATGCTTATTAATAAGACACCAAGTGGTATTTATAAGTTGTCCAGAGAAGCAATGGTTACAGCACAGTTGCCTTCAACGTTCACCACAAAAGCAAACTGGAGGGGTGCCTTCCCAAGGGATGTCCTTTGTACGCTTTGTCGTCAGCAAAGATTATCTGAACCTATCATCTCTTCCATAGGTGTTATACCATCATCTTCCAAGTCATCTGATAAACAGAACTTACAGGTAACTGATTCAAATGCAGTGCAAGAACATGCAAATGGAGGCACAATTGCTGAAGACAAAGGACAAGTGGTAGAATCAGAAGATACTTTCAGATGTGAAGTAAGAATTTATTCCAAAAGTCAAGAATTGCTTTTGGAATGCTCACTGAAAGACACCTTCAAGAAGCAGTTTGATTCAATCCAGAATGTTTCTTTAAAAGTTCTTTTGTGGTTGGATGTATATTTCAAGGATTTAAACGTGTCTTTGGAGAGATTGACATCTTATGCTGATGCACTTGCCATTCAATTCAATTCCAAAAGGTTCTTTGAAGAATTAGCCTCCTGCAGATCTGTTCATTCTGGTTTGAACAGTAAAGTTCAAGAGGAAATATCACATAAACCAAATGACTTGAAATTTCAATGTACCCATCTGGGATATGAGGATAGTTCTCTGAACATTCATGGTTCAGATTCTGGTATTTGTCCATCTAATGGATCATTAGTATGCATCAGTTATAACATAGCCCTCAAGGTTGAAGGTGTGGAAGTTAGAGAAACTATTGAAAAGAATGATGAGTATGAGTTCGAGATAGGCTCTGGATGTGTTATTCCATGTCTTGAAGCAATTGTACAGCAGATGTCTGTTGGTCAGTCTGCTTGTTTTTGTGCAGAATTGGCCCCTAGAGAGTTTATTTTAGCTGCAACTCTCAACTCTGCTAGGATACTCCACTTGTTAGATTCAAGTTAGTTCCCTTCTCCCTCCTTTTCAAAGTCATTTCAAAGCAGGCACCTGGTGATTACAAATTTACAAGAATAAATACTCTATTCCTGTGCTGAACTTGAAAAAAAAAAATTTTGTAGTATTTGAAGACTATCTCCAAAACTCTATGAGTAGGGCTATCCAAGTCTGAATTATGAATCATGTAAAAGGAAAGGAAACCATCTAATGTTTCAGTGACTTCAAGACCGTTAGAAATTTTAACGCTGTAAAAAATTATAATTTCAGGATGAACATGCTGTTGATAATTCAACATGCTATTTAGGCTCACTGTCTTGAAGGACTGAGCTCTTTTGTCTTGCCTGATTACACTGCAAAGCTTATAGGGGCACTATTCTTTTATACTGCAAGGCTTCTTTAGTTGAAGCATGATACATATGTTTTGAATATAATGTTGTATATATAAATAGGAAAAGATACCACTTAAATATTTTGTTTTTATTTATTTAATATTTCTTGAAATGACTATCTTGCAGGTGCATGCTGCTTGGAATACTCATGTACTTTGTTACGCATTATGGAACCTTTGGAAGCCAGGATGGAACAGGCTCTTTTTAGTCCTCCACTGTCAAAGCAACGGGTGGAATTTGCTGTGAAATATATCAAAGAATCACATGCTTGTACACTGGTATGTTGAAACTTCTCACATCTTGTTTTAGTTATGTATGAAATTTGTCCTTTTATCTCTTCGAATCTCATCTCAGGTTGACTTTGGATGTGGCTCGGGGAGTCTGTTGGATTCTTTACTAAACTACCAGACATCTTTAGAGAAAATTGTTGGTGTTGATATCTCCCAAAAAAGTCTCAGTCGTGCAGCAAAGGTCTGGATATTTTTCCCAACCTACCCTCTATATATAACTAAAAACTCTAACAAACTCCTCAACTAATTACTAATAAGCCCTGCTTATAAACTTACTAAAAATCCTAATATAACCATAACTAACTAGGGTCTTGCAGATTCTCTCCTTAGTCTTTATTCAAGTTTTGTCTTCCCTGTGGTTTTAGTAAATGTTATTGATTTGCTCTGCAGATACTTCATTCAAAACTGAGTACAGAACCAAATAGCCATGTACCTCGAACTCCCATCAAATCTGCAGTTCTTTACGATGGATCCATCACAGATTTTGATCCACGATTGTGTGAATTTGACATTGCCACTTGCTTAGAGGTACTCTCTAATTATCACTATTTTCATATCTTAAGTTGGCTGCCTGTCCTTAAATTTAGAAAGGAGAAAATCTTATTTTTAACTTACGTCTGTGTATATTCTAAGATGTATTAAATTTTGCTCGTAATTTTTATCAATCATTGCTCAAGTGTCAACACAAAAGGCGCAAGGTGGGTCCTGCCTCATCAATGCTACAATACTTAATAATATGTAAAAAAAAAAAAAAATTCTTGGTTGACTCACTCTCTTTATACTCTGGATCTCTATCTCTGGAGATTTTGGCTCTCAATGTTGCTGCTATTGTGAAATATAGAGTAGTAAATGGTAGTTGTTAAAATAAACCAAGTAGTTTTCAGGTCGCTAAAAATATTAGGTAAACTGCAGGTAATTGAGCATATGGAAGAAGATCAAGCGTATCTGTTCGGCAATTTGGTGTTGAGTTCATTCTGCCCCAAACTTCTTGTTGTTTCAACTCCGAACTATGAGTATAATGTGATACTCCAAGGATCAAATCTTTCAAGCCAAGAAGGGGATCCAGATGACAAAACACAGTTACAATCTTGCAAATTTCGCAATCACGATCACAAATTCGAGTGGACTAGGGAACAGTTCAATCATTGGGCAAGGGATTTAGCCACAAGACACAACTACTCTGTAGAGTTCAGTGGGGTTGGCGGATTGGGTCACATGGAGCCTGGTTATGCTTCCCAAATTGCTATCTTCAGACGATCCGAAACTCAACATGTACATCCAATTGATGATAAAGCAGAATCAGCTTACAAGTACCAAGTTATATGGGAGTGGAATAGCAGGAACAAATGAAGAACTACCTTGGAACTGCAATGAAATTTTGTATAGGTTCCCAAGTTTTAATCGCTGGAAGCTTTCTGGATTTAGATCAGGTAGTCAGTCAAAACACATACAGAGATGAACAGAAAAAGGTATTCGACTCCAAAAGATCATTCTAACATCAAGACACCATATCTCTAATATATATATATATATATATATATAT
>JBBPDJ010000004.1:8738852-8781281 GCA_037974625.1 Cucumis cinereus | reverse complement strand
AACGGGGGTTTCTTTTTCTTTTTTTTTTTTTTTTTTTTTTTTTTTTTTTTTTTTTTTTTTTTTTTTTTTTTTTTTTTTTTTTTTTTTGGGTTGATACAGTTCCTTTTTGTATCTTCTTCAACATCACATAATACTATATTGTAAAGAAGTTTGTAACGGATGCTTGTTATACTAATACATACTCATTTATACCCTATGGTTTATACATACTCGAGAAGTTTGTAAGGGATCAATAATTGTTATACTAATACATAATACAGTTCCTTGTAAAAACTCGTAAGATCACCCTAAACCAATAAAAACAAACTTTAGATAGTTAAAACCTACCGATTACAAGACCAATTTATTCATTTAAGATCAAATAATGGACAAATTTATATGCAAATGACTATTTTCACTAAGGAAATGAAAATATGGTTTATAAACATGCATTTCATTGACATGTATCATCAATAAACCATTTCCACGATGCATCATTCTCGCCCTCGGCAATACCGAATGCAATAGGGTATATATAGTTATAGTTATTGACTCAATGCATGTCGCTATCAACAACATACCATTGTGCTTCTCATGCAAGTCGGTGTGTTCTACAACAATCACATGATAGATGTAGTTCAAAAAGTCTCTAATACACGACCCGAATGCCATGAGATATGCTTAAAATATTAATCATCTTCCATTTCGCCTCAAATACAGTACCTTAATTTGCATGCTTTAATGCTTCACCGTATGAATTAACAAGCCCACAAATCCTTCAGGCAACCCTCGTGCATATACTAATTTCATGTTCTTAGTCTGTTGATGATTATTGCTCCTAATTTCAAGTGCACATGTATGTCCTTGTTGTTCAGGAAATCACGTGGTGCTGCGATAAGGTCATTGTACGCTAGTCCTTCCGTCTGTGTAGGTAAGAATTTGACTGTTTTGGAGCTTAAGGCTTTGCCCTTGGTGGGATGGGAGCAGATGATGTTAGAATCAATTATGGATGTGGTCCATTTAACTGTGCTCGACTAGATTGCTCATGTTTGGGATGAGTAGAACCATAACGTGGTATACATCTTGACTGGACATTGCAATCAAACTCATGTGTATTAACGTGAACTGATGCATCATAGTATCCACCCATGGATGGTTCTTGTCATCCCCCAGATTACACGGTGCAATGTTCTCATCGAGTATAGACATGGTGGAATATTTCTGGTCTAGAATGTGTTGGAAACCCACAATTCTAATTCGTCGGAATGCTTCGAATGGTTAGATTGCCTTTCAGATACATATTATCAATGTCAACTCTATGAGAATCACTCGGTGTGACTGATACAAACAACAACATTTGGGATACATCATTGCCCTCCAAAAAGAAACTAAGGTGTTCATCATTGGTAATGTCAATTGGGGGAGCTGTGAGTGTGACAATATTCTAGTTGTAATTCAAAAATATCTGGATCGGTGCTCAGTGGTTGGTGTAGAAGACCCACTAATTGAGTACAAGTTAATATCACTCTCAATCTTCAATCTTTTCATGGCACCTCCAACGTAGTTGCTTCCAGTTTGATCTCATTCCCCACCATAGCACACAAATATACGAAGTAGCAATATTGATCATTAGGTTTCAATCGCAACGAAAGTTAAGTCAAAATGATGCGATCGTTGACCAAATGATAAGTGATCACCGAGAAACGTTAGATGATTGTTGACAGCAATAATCAAATGATCCACAATCGAGTACCATGAGATCAACGATTGCTAACAAAGATAGTAAGTGATGACATATCAATACTTCTTAATCGCTTGCATCCTAGTTGTGCATAACGATCGTCGTTTATTTTAAGGTATGAATGTTCATAAATACAGGTAAATGATCATTTATAGTCAATGATCGGTTCAATTACTAGAAATCACTTACTATTATTCACTTTTAGTCAGCAATCTCGTACCTATATTTACGAATCATCCATATCTCAAGATATTCCCTTACCCTTTGTTTGTTTCTAGGATCTTTTTCATCAAATGTACGTTTTTTGACTCCTCTGGTTCCTTGAAAGGAACTAAAGCAATTGGCTGTGCAATTGTGTTCAAATGAAAGTGAGAGCGATCAAGTGTGACAATGATAGTGTGTGTTCGACTGAATGTGAAAGTGAAACCAAGGAGGAAATATTTTAGGTTGTAGCCTCTCAGACTAAGAATGAGTTTGTTCACTAAGAACTAGACCTATTTTCTTCTTGCGGAAAAAAAAAAAAAAAAAACTATTTTTCTTGCAAACAATTTTAAAATCTTGGTCAAATTTTAACAACTTTATAGTTAAATTCTTTTAAAAACTAACAAAATACTTTGTCAAAAAAAATATTTTTTTTAATTATAATAGATCACATCGAATAAGCAATACACAGTATCATTGAATTCTTTAAAGAGTTTTTTTTTTATTTAAATAATAATAATAATTAAAAAAAAAAAAAACAAACTATGGGTTTTTTTTTCTGTAACAGATGACCCATTTCAGAGGGCATTTAATTTTTGGCTCATTTTTTAGAAGTGAATGAAAAATAGTTTTTTGATTACGTCAGCACCTTGTAAGTTTAACTTTTTGCCTCTAACTTCATTACGCGTGTTCTAGGACCACTAGATGCAGGTTACATGTTTACTCAATGCACGTTGCTCGTCTACTCGCTCACTCAATCCACAAGTCAACGTAAATAGACGTTTGACTACTCGATGCATGTTACACGCCATGCACGTAACACACTCCTCGCTATACTCGATGCACGTTACCTTCAGTAGGAACCTCGACATCCAACTTGTATTTAATCTGAATAACTAGACTATATTCTGATGCACTGCACTTAGTCACTTTATATATCGGTTCTTTCAATGCATCATATGTGATTGTAGAATCCACTTGGACACCCTTCATGCGACCTAGATATCGAGTATAGCGAGGAACATGTAACGTGTATGGCGTGTAACGTGCATAGAGTAGTCAAACGTCCATTTATTCGTTGACTTGTGGATCGAGTGAGCAAGTAGACGAGCAACGCGTATCGAGTAAACATGTAATGTGCATCGAGTGGCCCTAAGACTCGCATACTAATGTTAGGGGGAAAGGGATAAACTCGTAGGGTGTTAATGTAATCAGAATACCACTTTCCATTCACTTCTAAAAAATGGGCCAAAAATCGAATGGATCTCTAAAAAGGGGTCATCCATACAAAAAAAAACCCACAAACTATTTACACTTTCGCAAAAAACCCACTAAAGAACAAAACCTCACTAATTGATTTTGTCACAAAATGTAAATATTTCTCCATTCAGTCATTTTTGACAATTCCTCTTCTTTAAATAATATATACATAAATTAGAATTCTACAAAGTTAATAAATTTAACAAAAACTAGATATTAATATTTGACATTGATAAATAATTTATATAAAGCATCCCTCAAAGGTGAAAAGAAAAGGTCCAACTTTTTCTGTTGGAAAAAACCACCTACTCCTACAACAGAAGTAACGTTTTCCAACAAATTATTTATCATCAAATAACCAAATGATAAGTGATCACCGAGAAAATTACATTAACGTTTTCCAGCAATAATCAAATAACCAAATGATAAGTGATCACCGAGAAAATTACATTATTCTTGAACTTTATCCCTCAGTTTCTTTCAACATATTTATTTTAATTTTGTAAATGATTTTTTATTGCATTTGCTAATTGATGTTAATACAGAATGTAATAATGGTTTTTTTTCGAAATATATTGAAAATCTCTCTAAATCTTATAATATAATATTTATATAGTTTTTTGCATTACTAATTGAAAAATAAATAATTATTAGGAGTTTTTTAAAAATAAAAAAATGAACAAACTAGTTACGTCTCATAGATAAAAGCCACTAAATGACAAAACGTTGTTACACTTTTATTTTTTTTTAATGAAATGTAAATATTTTGTCAATATTCTTATTTTGACAATTTTCCCATTTATTTAAATATAATTATTATTTTGACATTACATTTATTACGGTTCTTTTTTCATATTTATTTTATCTTAAATAGAAGAAAGTGGAATAGATTAGAATTATTGTTCTTTAAATAATTTTTTTAAAAGAAAAGAAACTTCAAACAATGAATCTAATAATGATAATGAGTTTTTCTTACTGAAACCTAAAATAATATTAACAATATCAAATAAAAATAATCGTGGTTTAATTCTCAAAATCAACCACTATTTATAAAAACCTAAAACAATCAAACAAAACCAAATAAAATAGATGTTAATAAAATTTTAGAATTAAAGAAATGTTTTCTTTTTTTAATTTTAACTTAAGAATATCTATGTTAACTTATACTATACGCGCAACACACACTAAAATTTCTAGTTATTTTATAATATAACTAAAATACAATTCAATACTTAAAAAATGGAACATCCATTCCACAATTTTCTCCTTAGTTCAATAAAAATAAAGGTAAATTTAATTATCGAAAATGGGTTTATTGGAAAACGGTGACAATGGTTGTTGAAAAATGATTGCTGAAAGTTAGCAGTGGTGGATATCCAAAAAATGTTTGTTGTACATTGGTCAGCGATGGTTGTCGGAAAGCAATTACTGGAGGTTGGTTGATAGAAGTTGCTGGAAAAACGATAGACATAAACTGATAGTCATTGACAAAAAACAATAGCTAGAAAATTGATGGTGGGTGGTTGGTCGAGGACGATCGTCATAAAATGATCAGCCGAAGTTTGGCCAACGACGTTTATCGAAAACCAATTGTCAGAGGTTGGCCGACAGAAGTTGCATGGGAGATGGTAGACAAAAATTAGGCTTCAACGGTTGCATGAAAAAGCGTTGATCGAAGGGTTTAGGGTTTAGGTGACGGTAACTCGAGGCAGTTGTTGGATGTTGGTCGACTAAGATTATTGAAGGTGGCGGTTGGAGATTTTCTTACAAATTAAAATAGATTAACTGTAACACTTAAAATTCATTTTTTTTTAAAGTTAGTTTTAAGTATTTATTCTAAACAAGCTTAATTTTATAGACTCATTTTTCAAATTTTATTTTAAGTAATCGCCAAATACATGAAATTTTTTGAAAACAACTTATTTTTTTAATTTAATCGCTTGAAAATGAAATATAAACACAACGGTCTAAAAAATGAATTTCTCATATACAAATGCTGACCCGAACGAATCTCTTTTCAACAAAAAGCAGTAACCCGATCAAATTAAATAGTTCGAATCGGTTTATTACTATTCGCATCAAACCAATCGGTTCGCGGTTTGGCCGAACCGATTCACTTTGAGTTAGATTCCACGTTTCCAAATTTCATTTCATCGCTTCAGGTTGAGCTGCCATTTGTAAATCAGTCTCAAGCGTCGGTCTCAGTCTTGTTAATTTTGGGCACATAATCTTGTTCGATCATCGTCGTCTCCGCCGCTTCCTAGCCGGTACTCGCCGCCGATAAGGTCCATCTTCAGTGGTAATCCCTGAAATCATACTTTCGTTTATTTCACTCCGGATTTGTTCTTCGTTTTTCGTTTTTGTTTCTGGTTACAGTGTTCGAAATTTAGGTGGACCATATAGTTTCTAATGTTTTCTGGGTACATTTCACTAATTTATGAAGCCATACTCTGATCAATCTGATTGAAGGTGATTATGGACAGTCAGATTATAAGCTTGAATTGGAGGTGTAATTTCTTGGTTCAACAAAGTAGGGCGCAGAATTTTCGAACTTTGTGTGTTCCGAAGTCTGCTTCTTTTCAAACTTCTTATTTTCCCGGAGGTATGGTTCTGCATTTCTGTCTTTGCGTGAATATGGTGAAGTCTATATACTTCATGAGGTCTATAGCAAATACTGTATAAGTTTATATCTTGCATTTGATTGAACAAGAAATTACAAATGGCTTCCGAGGACGCTGGTTTGTCAAATTTTAGATATTACCTAGATTTGGATCGTGGGATGCGGATACCATGGTCGTCATGCTACTATTTTCTTAGAAGACAGGTAGCCGGTAGCCCGTTTTTTGTTAGGAAACATAGACATTTCGTTGATAATCATGACATTACAAAAAGGGAAGACTATCTAATGGATTACCAAAAGGTTTTCTAATAGGTCATGAGATTTGCTTAGCTATAATTACCAAGAAGGTGAACTCAATTTACCCGGTTAGGTGACTACAACAAGAATACAATGGATGTAAGAAAATATTGAGGGTCTCGTTCCTTTTCATAGAAAAAACAAGAGTTGCACTCTAGCTAAACGCAATATCTTCTTCCACAAAAAAGCCCTAGTAAAATTCAGCCAAAGAATCTTCTTTTCTTTATTGAAAGGACACCCCATGAACAATAAAGGCAAGATGTTTTGAGCGTAACATGGAAAAGTAGTCTGCCAACCAAAAGCTTCAAGATTGTAGTTTCTAGCGTACAAATTCTGATTATAGTTTAATGGCCTTGGTAGAAATTTTGTTCTTCATATCTTCCTGCCTGCAACTTTTTATTGTTCACTGTGTGGTATTTTGTTTCTATCAGGAATTTTGGGTAAAGGCATAAAGTGTTCAATGAAGTCTTATAAGTTATCTGAACTTAATCAGGATGCTGTCACTGGTCTAAAGGCCCGTCCTCGTATTGATTTTACTTCAATATTTGGTGTGGTGAGTTTTCGTTTCGTTACTGTTTGCCATATCCTGGAGTTAACAATAATTTTACCCTCCAGTTTCAGTTTAAAACTTCTGATTTTAAATTCTATGTTTAGGTCCAGCCCATTGTTGACGATGTTCGAAAAAGAGGTGATGCTGCAGTTAGAGAGTATGTGGTTCTTATTTATTTATTTCATCTTATGTATACTATATTTAACCCTGAAACATTTGGTTTGTGTGTAAACATAACTTCTTGCCAAATTTGCATATTTTGCAGCTATACTGCAAAGTTTGACAAAGTTGAACTGAATGAGATTGTTGTTAGTGTCTCTGACCTGCCAGAGCCAGAGGTAACTTTGAATAAATCCAGCATCCACGTATTTGACAAATTATTCATTTACACTACAAAATAAATTTATTTTTATTATTTATTTTGAAGTAACATAATTAAACTGGACCTCTTGGGTGTTTTCTTTGCATATTGATAATTGGCTTTGTAATTTCTGCGTTCATGCAGCTTCATTCAGCTGTCAAAGAAGCCTTTGATGTAGCTTATGACAATATATATGCATTTCATGCTGCCCAGATATCGGTGGAAAAAAATGTTGAAAATATGCCTGTAAGTTTGTATCTTAATTTGTAATCTTATCAGCTATACGAGCTCTTAATCTATATTCTAAGCTTTTTACTCAAATATTTCAGGGGGTAAAATGCAAACGGGTGGCAAGAAGCATTTCTTCTGTTGGTCTCTACGTTCCTGGGGGAACTGCTGTTTTACCTTCAACGGCTTTGATGCTCTCTATTGTGAGTTATCAGTACCATAGTTGCTATGATGATCATGTACAATTTGATTTTTGTCATGTTTGCTTGTTAGGAATGAGAACTTGGGATGACCTCATTTTCTATTATTCATATCTGCATTACATACTGAACATCTATTATAATGCGGAATGATTTCTAATTTATGCCTCACTCCAAAATTGAGTCATTCCATTGATCCTGAAGGTAAGGAATGCTACACTCATATTTGTGAATCTCTCTACTTCTTACCGTCTCATTTGTTTTGGGGCTCACATTAGTTTAACTTGATTTATATAGTGTATCAATGAACTTTATCAATGATTACACAATTTATTCTCATTTCCAGATTTTTTATTTCGATGCATCTCCATACTTACTTCTCATTAATAAATATGGCCTTAATGTAAGACTTACCTGATGCATCTGTTAACATTTCTTTTTACTGGCGTCAGCCTGCTCAGATTGCTGGTTGTGGTACTGTTGTTCTTGCAACACCTCCCAGTCAGGATGGCAGCATATGTAAGGTATCTTCTCTGCCCTTACATGCTTCAAGTTTGTCCTGTTTTGGGATAAAAAGCACATATACTAGCAATAGGCAAGACATTTATTTTCAATTATCACACGTAAAGGACTGACTGATGTCAATTTCTTTAGGAGGTGCTCTATTGTGCGAAGAAGGCTGGTGTGACTCACATTCTTAAGGCAGGAGGAGCTCAGGTGATATGAAAACGTGCATGGCTGTCAAAAATACATATTTTAACTTATGAATGTACATTGGCTAGACAGATGGTTGAGTTTGGTTTTGTGATATTAATAAATATTTCTGACTGCTTGACCCTTTTTGATTGTAGGCTATCTCTGCTATGGCTTGGGGGACAGAATCTTGCCCTAAGGTAATATTTTTTTGAATTTTGTGTCAACTTTACGTTTATTTACCATATAGTGCTGGAATCCTTTGATTTATACATCAATAAAATTTGTTTCTTATAAAAAAAGGGAAATACCCGAGTCAGTCAGAACTTTCTAAGGATAGTCAATTTTGTTTGTAATTCTTGAATCGACATATGAATATCCTTTATGTAATATTCTGTATGGCCGTGTCAATACATGAGAATTTAAGCTGATGGATTGTTGCAAATTCAAGCAAGAAATAGTCTTTTAGTCTTGAATATTTGAAACATGAGATAATAATATCTAGTGTAGATGTAGTCTCATGGTAATGCCTATTAAATTTTTTTGCACTGTATTTGATAATAATAAATCCATTTCTTTCATTGATTATTTTTTTTTGGATAAGAACCATTTCTTTTATTGATTAATTATGATATGTTTTTGTTAACATGCATTCAAGGTTATATATTAATAATGTCTAGTGTAGATGTACTCTCATGGTAATCTATTAAATTTTTTTGCACTGTATTTGATAATAATAAATCCATTTCTTTTATTGATTAATTATGATATGTTTTTTTTTACATGCATTCAAGGTTATATGTTAATATGCAGTGGGTTATGTACATAGTTATTATTTTATGATAATATACTTTGGTTGAGCTTTATTTGGAGTTAATTGCTTCTTTGTTTTCAGGTTGAGAAAATTTTTGGCCCTGGTAATCAATATGTAACAGCTGCCAAAATGATTCTTCAAGTATGATTTTTTTTTTCTGGCATCTGCGTTTTAAAATTTATTTATTTATATGAGAGGCCTAAAGAACGTCTAATAATATTGTAGTTTCTTATTCACGGTAAGTCCGGTTCAAAATGGAGGTTGTTGTAGTCCTAGATCCTTTTCATGCAATAATGGTCATAGCTAGAGATCAAAATATTCCATGTGATGATCCCTGGCCCCATGGGGACCTGCCTCAAGTGGGGCAGGATTTTCCCTTTTTAGGAAAGGTGGGAATTTTTTTTCCCATTTTAATTATGGGGATGGGGGTTGGGAATGGGTTCTCTCAACCTTGTGCCTTGACCTCGATCTCCTATCTGTGTGTGTCATGTGTGTGTGTGTGTGTGTTATATAAATAATGGAAATGATATATTTGGCCCATAAAAAGAAAATAGAAGCCAACAATCAATAGTCCAAAACTGAGAAGGAGAAAATTTCTAGGAATCCCGCCCTGATCCCCCACCAAATTAATGGTCACTTTTGCAGGGATAAGGAATGGTTTAAGTAGCGCGAAGAGGATGAGAATATATTTACTGTCCTGGCTTTGCCCCAGTGTTTATCAAAGCTAAAGGCAATAAATGGTAATAATCTTTTGGGGTTTAAGCGCAAGACGCAAAAAAAAAAAAAAAAAATGCAGATTTTCGTTATGTATAAAAGTACTACAGAGAAAACATAGTTGAAGTGGGAATATGAAAAAAAAAAACCCTAGACTCAGGAATTTTGCATTTTTTCTTAGTATTTTTTCTCAAAGAAAGATGTTGATTCCATAAAGAAAAAAAAGGTGTGCCTCACCATTGTCCTACCTTTTCAAGGCAAGGTGCCAAACTTTTGCCTAGATCCTAGAAACGCACCAGGGTGGGCTTTCTAAAACACTGGTATCTCATATTGACACCCATAGTCATATTCATATGATGTACACCCCTAGTCATATTCTGATTATGTTACAGAATTGCAGATTTTCTTTTTGGAAAATATAGTGAAGTGAATGCATGGGTTAAAGAAAGCACACACACATCCATCAAAATATGATTTCAACAAGAAAGTTAAAAGAAGCTCTCTGTATGGGTATAAGACAAAAATTTAAGGCTGATATATTCAACTTAAGATGGATTATAAAATATTGGTTTCTGTACTGAAATTGTTATTTTAGATTTGAGCTGTACTTAAAAAAGGTTAAAAACCCTCATTTGCTTGAAGTGTGATTAGCATTCTAACTATTTGGGCATTTTTCCTGGGACAGAATAGTGAAGCGATGATCTCAATTGACATGCCTGCGGGCCCTTCAGAAGTTCTGGTTATTGCTGATAGATATGCCAGCCCAGTTCATATAGCGGCAGATCTGCTTTCCCAGGTGATTTCCATAGTGACAACATCCCTTAATAGTTATTAAACTTCTGTGGTTAATATGGGATAGGAGCGAAAAATCCCTCAATATTCTTAGACAAGAAACAATTTCTTTGATAGTATGAAATTACAAAAGGGGGAGCAATTTCATTGATAGTATGAAATTACAAACGGGGGAAAGTTCCTCAATATTATTCTTCACCTTTGACAACAATTTTTGTGAAAGAAGCTTTTTCTTGTTCTCTTGCGTTGCATGCCATTGATGAGTTACTTAGTTCCCTTTGACAATTATCTGCACCTAACATTTTAGTTAATAATATGTAGGCCGAGCATGGCCCTGACAGTCAGGTAGTTCTTGTAATTGCCGGTGATGGTGTGGATCTTAAAGCTATTGAAGAAGAACTCAGCAAACAATGTAAAAGTCTTCCAAGGGGAGAGTTTGCTTCAAAAGCCCTGAGCCATAGTTTTACTGTGTTTGCTCGTGATATGGTTGAGGTCTGTTGTCTTGGATAAACGGCTTGAGTTTTTATCCAATCCACTTTAGGAAATGCTAATGTAAACTGGAGGTTATCACATAAGGAAATGCTGATTTAAATTGGAGGTTTTGGTTTGTCATGTGAACTTATATGCCGTAAATATATGGAAATTCAAATTCATTTTAGGCTAGTAAAAATAAATCAATCATGCATTTAATTAAATGGTCATATCAATATTGATTAAGGTGTGACCAGAGATACTTGTGATCATGTTGTTATTTAGCATTACTTTTTGGCTGCCACTATCAATGTTAGTTGTTAGAGGCAAAGAAATAGTAGTATGCTAATAATCAAGGGAATCTCTAAACTGACATTAATAAACGCATTCTCAAGGAGAAAGCCTCATATTTTGATAGTTCTTTTGGACATAAGACTTATATGGCTCTCTTAAGAGAATTCTTCCCTCATTTTAAGTAGAATTTCACTCCTCTTATTGCCCATTGGAAGTTTCTTTTTGTAAACTTCCTTGGCTAGTAGGGTTCCTTCTTTTGTAATTGTATCTTATCAATGAAATGTAGGAACCAAAGTTTCATATAATATTAATAATAATGTGTTTCGAACTAACAGAGAATTCCTGGAAATTTTCAATTGCATTTGTTTCCTGCATATAGATGTACATACACCATCAATTACAAATATGTGCTCAACCCTGCCTGGTATTGGATTTGTTTCATAACTCAATGATCATATTATTTCAGAATCTCTACAGCACTTCATGTCTTTTGGAACATAATAGGGTTGTTTTTTATTCTCAGGCAGTCTCCTTTTCAAACTTATATGCACCTGAGCATTTAATAATTAATGTCAAGGATGCAGAAAAATGGGAGAGTTTCATTCAGAATGCAGGTATCTGTTGAGAGTTTTTATTTTTATTTTCTAGTTTGTTCAACCTTGTACTCCGCACTTTACCATCTTCAGGCTTTTGAAACGGAGACAAGCCTTTATATTTATTATTAATAAATGAGACTTAAGCTCAAAGTACAAGAGTATTATACTAAGAGCAAAAGAACTAGGGAAGAATAAAATCAACGGCGAAGCTAGAAACTAAACTTTAGGCAACAAAAGAGATGGCAAACAAAAAATGAAGCTAATCAGAACCACTCAAAGATAAAACAACTGTTGAAAGCTAAATACAAAGCAAAACACAAAATCTCTCTCATAAGGAACCCATTTGAATCTAAACTCTTGCGTGCCCAAATCTTCAAAATCACAGTAGAAAGAAAGACACCAAGAAGATGCCACCGGCTGCCTCAAAGCTGGCCTGCCAAAATAATTCAATACCCAGAGGAAGCTCGAAGAAATCTTTCAAAACCATCAGCATCACAATTAGTGGGGCGGTGCTAGCTTTCAGGCTATTACTAGGGGGTTTCTATATATATTATTATAATTTCTTATAACAAATAAGAAACAGCGGACTAAAGAAAAATCGTGGAGTTACATCTGAGTTGAGAGATCTCCATCAGTTATAACCATCAAGTGAGAATAGTTGCAAAAGGACTTGGTAGGTTACAACTAGGGTAACTCTCACATATTTTAATCCCTCAAAACTTTGTCTGCAATATGATCTTGTCTCATGTTTCTTAGGCTTTGAAGGATCATAATAACGTTCATCAAACACAAATTCAGTTCAACTGTTCCCCTTGGAGTTTAGACCCTGGTGCTATGAATTTGCATTTGCTAATGCAAATTTGGTCCAGAGAGTGTAAATTCAAGTCAGTTGTTACTTATCCAGTTAGTGTTGCTTTGATAGTTATTTGTGGCACATAATTTGATGTAGCATGCAGGCATAACCAGCTTCTCCCTGTTGGTTGTCACTGGTTAATTGTTATTGTTAGCTAGGACAACTTTTAAGTTTTTAACTATAACGGCATGTCCTTCATAATGAACTTTGTTTCTTTATGTTGCAGGTTCTGTCTTCTTGGGGCCATGGACCCCAGAAAGCGTGGGAGATTATGCAAGTGGGACAAATCATGTTCTTCCAACCTATGGTTATGCACGGATGTATGGTGGAGTTTCGCTTGACTCATTTTTAAAATACATGACAATACAGTCTTTGACAGAGGAAGGTTTAAGAAAACTTGGTCCCTATGTTGAAAAAATGGCTGAAGTTGAGGGACTGGATGCCCATAAAAGAGCTGTAAGTCTTAGATTGAAGGATATTGAAGCCAGGCAGATCTCGAGTTCAAGGTGATTGTCTAGATACCTCATGTAGTGCCTATTTGTGGAAAATTCAAACCCAGATTTTGACTATTCATCATGAAATTGTTACTACTTTTTTGGCTGCTCTGGTTGGTGTAAGATGACATAAATCTCATCAGGTTTGATCACTGACTCTTGAACCTTGAGATGTCAGTGAGTGTATAAACACCATTAGAATGAAACAGCTTGTACAACATTTACCTTTAAATCTAGTGCTTTCAAATTTTTTAATCATTGGAAGGGTTTCAAGCTGTTTAAAAGCACTTGGTATGGTTGATGATACGATAACACCTGGTAAGTACAATCACTTATCCTGTCTGTTTCTTTAAGAAACAATTACATTGACATAAGGTTACAATAAAGGATGAGAAAACGATGCCAAATGAATTTTGTAATTAAATGGCATAAAGAGCATTAATTGTTCTTGACCATTAAGCTACGAAGCCGTTGGGTAATTGTTGGAAGGAAAGACAAGTTTATACTGGGAAAGGGCCACAAAGGAGAATCTATTTTTCTTTATTGTCAGGTACCCCATTGTTCTTTCCAGCCAAAGCTAAAAAAAAATGCTCTACCCATTGAAAGGACGAACTACCAGAAAAAACACACACACACACACCAGACGGATGTGGATAAGATAAACTTCCATAAGTTACCATCATAAGAACAATTTACTTAGATGTTTTGTGATTATCAATTAGGTTTTATTCTTTTAGATTGGACTCCCTTTGTTGACTTATTTTTCTTAATGTTCTTGTACATTCTTTCAATTTTATCGATGAAACTCGATTTCTAACTAAAATGAAAAATTCTTAACTAAGATGTGGCTTTGTGATTCCATCTCTCTTGCAGAGAGGGTGCATCACTTTCTTACCATTTATGAACCCTCTCATTCACTCCTGATATTTTTTTTTAAACACCTTGTTACATCTTGAAGCACTTTTACATTCTGCTAATATTATGGAACCCTGGGAGATTCGCTTGAACTGCTAATGATAAGAAAAATTCATTGCATGTACTGTGTAACAAACAGGCAGATGTAAAAGATTCTTATAGAACAATTTCATGTATCAACTCCTGGCATTTCTGATTTTTAGATATCTAATCTAGAACTTAGTTTGTAGGTAGCCAATAACTTGTTTATTGATTTGAAAAGATTTCTCTAGAATGTCACTGGAAATATTTGGAGTAGACCCAAATACTGCATTTGCAACTATAATAACTCCTGGGTTTTGGCTGCTGAGAGCAGCAATAGCAACTGCATTGGAAGGACCTGGATTTCTCTGATAGTGGACAAGACCAACAGGAAAGACAAATGCGTCGCCCTTCTGCAACACTTTCCCTATATGCCTATTTTCAGGAAATGATGTGATGAATCCGACTTCTAGACTGCCTTCCAAGACTATCAATATCTCAGAAGCTCGAGGGTGCGTGTGCAGAGGGTTGATGCCTTGAGGTGCGTAGTCTATTCTAACGATGGAGATGCCGAGTGTATTGAGTCCTGGCATTTCTGATGGAGTAACTGGAGTCACATGACATCCCAGTGCATTTGATGTGTTTGCTGCAATGTGAAGTCCACCGAAGGAAAAATCATCAGCTACAACTTGCTTTGGATCCTTGCAGGTCAGTCCATTTAGTAACACTGCATTCAATTGCTAACAACATCAGATGCTCTAGTGGTTAGGTTGATAAGGAAAAAAAAGTTAGTGGATTCCTATTAGAAACATGGAAAAGGACATCTAAATAACTACTTTATATTTTTTCTGAAAGATAACAGATAACTTAGAAAGAAGCATTTCATGATTATCCTTCACAAATTTGATAAAGATGCAAGCATGAATGAATGAATGAACGAAAGAAAGAAAAAGGGGGGAAAAAGGAAACTTGAGAGTCAAGAATATTCATGTTCACAGGACTAGTAGTTGCAAAAATAAAGAGCACAAATGAGATACATCAGCAGAAATGAATATGCTTAGTCTTATTGTGTTGGTTGTATGCTATGAAGCACATACACTATACTGTTTGTGTTGGTCATGCTTGAGACACGTGTCCGACACAAATTTTCGTGTCCTATTTTTAGTTTCAGACACGTGGGACACGTTTGGGGCACTTTCTAAACAAACCTGAAAAATATTTTTAAAGAGAAAATGGTATAATCTTGAAGGTTGGACCCCAAATTAAAGCCCAAATCAATTACATCAACCAGGGTTTTTAAAAAGAAAAGAAAAACCCATTTATTTAAACGCAGATAAAAATACATAAACATAAAAATACTGTAGTTAGAAACCTAAACATGCCACCTCCTATAATTGTTAATTAACTTCACCTTTTTTTTATTGGAGTGCATTAAGTATTTTATGTTAAACTTATATATCCTAAGAAAATAACAATAAAAAATAGTGTATCCCCATTTCCCATGTCCTAGTCTTCTTAAAATTGGTGTATCGCCATGTCGTGTCATATTCACGTTTGTTCGTGCTTCTTAGGTTATATGGTCGTAATGAGCAGTAAAATTGTAGCTAAGACAAAGATTGCTCAGGATTTAGAGAATAAGAAGGAACTAAGAAGATGCTCTTCTTTCTCTTTGAAATGTCTTAGATGATGCTAGTTCTTAAATCACCAATTGATCCAAAAGCTTAAACTGGTAGGTGAAGGTGAATTTAATATAATACCTAACACTTCTCGTAATATGAAGAAGGTCCAACAAGTGGAAATGAATATTTATTGGGGAGGAAATATAACATTGCAGAGGCTTGAACCTAGGACATTCTGGACCATACTGCTCTGATATCATCTTAACTCACGTATGACCAAAAAACTTAGCTGGTAGGTGAAGGTAAGTAAATTTAATATAATATCTAACACTAGTTAAGTTTCTAAACCACTATCAGTTCAATCTGTCTTATTAGCAACTAAGATAAATATGTTAAACAAGGAAAGGATAGGACCAAAAACAAGCCGAGTAGATCAAACAATACCTGTAGTTCCATTATCTGCTACACAAAAATCTTGAATAGGATTCTGGTCAGATGCCAAGGCAACAAAGAAGGAAAATGCTAGAAATGAAATAGCCAATATACAACCACTACTGGCCATTAGAAGCAAGGAAGAGATGATGAGTCTAGAAGTTTATACTGAAAGAACAGGAACAGAAGGCAATATTGAGTGAAATTTACTCAATATTTTAAGTTTGTGGGAGAAAGAATAAAGAAGCTGAGGCATTTATAGGAAGAAGTTTAGAAATTGGGGGCAAAATGAATCGCTGAAAATGAGTCAGCAAAGCTGTTTTGGTGCCTAAAAGGCCAATCCCTGAGGCTTTTGCTGTAATGTTAAGCTAGAGATAGGCTTACTAAATCAAATTTGTACAGGAAAGCTTTAGTTTAGGAGTGACCCAATAATCTTATTTTTGTTGTCTTTTGGAAAGGAACAAAGTTATGGATCTTTCCCATGCGCACTTACATGTAGGGAACAAGTGGACCCCACTCTCCCTTTGGTATTCACAAATTATCTGTCTGTCTGTTTACTATTTCTCATTTTTCTTATTCTTTATGGGTGCCTTCTTGTATTAACGTGAAAAGGTCATCTTATATTGTTGTTTGAAAAATTGTTCTCAGAAACTGTTTTCTTTATATGCTTTCCATGAATTTGATGGTCATTTTTGTGGGAGTTGTGCCAATAACTCACTTGATTAAGGCTTATATCTTTTGATCCAAAGGTTAATGCTTCGAACTCAGACTACCGCATGTTGAACTCTATATATATGTATATATATGAGGTGTGGAGCTTTAGGATGTGTAAATGACCACATAATGTCTTTAATATTATAAAGCATTCAATCATAGTTTTTAAGAATTGTCTTGTAGAGCAAGCTGACTAGCAATCATTTGACTTATAACATCATTGTAAAGTTCAAAAGTTCAAAAGTTCAAAAGATTTGTTTGATAGCTCCTGTGTTTAAAGTGTTATTTTTATTTTTATTTATTTATTTATTTTATTATTAACTTTTTTTTGGGTGTAGGTAGAGATGACTCAACATATTGGGTAGACAGATTTGAATTGTTTTCTAAATTTTAAGATTTTTGTCCTTCTGCTTACGTTATTTTTGGGAGAAATTATCAAAATGAAATCTTGCACACACAAATTAAACCTTTTGCTCTCACGTTCTCGTTCTCTCGTTCTTCTTTCTCTCTTTCTCTTTGTCGGTGACACATTTGATACTCTCCCCATCTCGATCCCTTTTTGCTTTTGTCGTTGACACCCCATCTCGATCTTTTCTTCCCTCTACAACGCTCTCCGGTCGACTTTCTCCATTTCTCTCTCTCCCTCTCTTGCTTCTCGATGTCTCCATTTTTCTCTCGTTTTCATGTTACACCACACGCCATTTTGATCTTACTTTGGTGATCTCACTTCATCTTACTTATCTACTCTGGTGACTCCATTGAAACGATTCAATTACCAACATCACCACCTCTACAACTAGAAAAAAGTGGAGAAAGGTAAAACCGAAAAGAAGAGGGAAAAAGAAAATTAAGGCTAATTTTGTAATTTTGGTCGTAGGGCAAAATTCTTAAGATTCATAAGGTGGGCTGATGGTGAGGTCTGAACTCTTATTATTATTATTATTAATTTTTATTCATGTATTTGGACTTCTATACCATTGCCCTAAATAACATCTTTCTTTCTCATTTCTAGTTTTGGCCAAATCTATGCATCTTTATCAAATTTGTGAACTACTCAAAAGTTAGAATCAGTTTGGGATGCAATTATCTATTAAGTTTTTCTAAAAACATTCAAATAATCTAAACGAACTTATTTTTAAAGAAATTTAAAGATAAAAGTAGTCACATGGCCTCTTCATATTTTATATTACTATTTACTCAAATAATTGCATATTTTGATGGAGTTATTAATGAAATAAACCCCATTAACTTTACGCATGTGACCTCATTATGCACAACATTCATCATCTTTACAGGTTATAGTCTACATTTTTAAGAATCTTATTTGTGTTGTTTTAAAATTTTAAAAAGTTCTCCAATTATGTTGAAAATTTAATAATAAACAGTCAGTTGACATATTTCTAAGTTAAATGTAACAAATCTACTATTCAAGAAGTTGTTTATGTTAATTGGATATCATTGATGCTACTTAAATTAAATGGTTAGGTAAGTAATAGATATGATATTTGGAGTCTTCATTTTAAGCATCCATATCCTTAGTGGAACATTTGAGTTATTTTGTTCTCTTTCTTATAAATCATGACTTCACCACTTAAGTCTCTTTGGAGGTTGGTAAGAGATTTAATATATATCTATTTCATTTTCATTCACATTTCTTATAGATAGTTAGTTCATTTTTGTCATATCCCTTAAATCCCTTAAGAGGTGAACTTATTCCATTTGCAGGTTTGACTTTCACTCACAGGTGTTTTTTGTTGTGAAAAAATGTTTCTCTTAGATGGTGTTCTTGTTAATTAATATTCAAGATGTTTTTAGAAAATTTTATTATTATTCAATTAGTTTCTTAGAAGACAATTTTGAGGCCATTGGTCTTAACCTTTGTCCAAGATCACATTGAAGCCATTAGATACTTCACATTGAACAATGTGAATTTGGGTTGATGATCAAGTTTCTTTGGAATATAAATAGGTAGAGACTCATAATTGACAAACCATTCTAAACAACTCAGCAAAATATGAAAGATAAAATAGTGAGAGTTTAAAAGAAAGTTTGATTCTATAAGAAAGAAAAACTGTAACTCTTATTTTTATATAATGAAATTCTTCTATCCTTGCTCGAGAGTTACTTTAATTTATTTTGGGGGTTTCTATGTCAAATCACTGTGTGTTATTCCTTCTTCCTCATTGGTTTTATTACTCTCGACCTATTTTAGTTATGATCTTCCTCCATTCGATCAAAATCCTTTTCCCAATAGTTTTTTCCCTTCTAGTTTGATTTGGAGCTTAGGAAAGTTTGATTATGGTATTGCTTTGGTTGCTTGTCTTTTACCCTGTAAAAAGTGACTCCCCTAAACCTATATTTAAGTTGTTACTAAACACTTCAATTTTATAGAAAAACTTATTTTCAAAATTAAAATATTTGAAAAGTTAAACCAAACACATCCAAAATCATATAAATGAAGTTGTTTGGCCTACAATGTTTCTTTGAATTCCATGAAGGTTTTGAAAGAGAAAACTTAAAGAAAATGAAGTTTTGTAAATGATTATTTTGTTGGATTTGGAAAGATTTGATAATGCAAGAAAGATGATGCACAGAGATGGTGCAAAGCAATCCAAAAGATTTCTATGGAGGTTTCTTAAAAGAACATATACAACGATAATCAATGAATTGAAATATTCAATATATGACACTGAATTTCATGCAAAAAGGGGTGAAGAAAATCTGGCAAAAACCTTCACTGGAGATTCTTGGAAAAATTAAGCAAACTAATTAAAGATTTCTTAATCACTACATCCAAACTAATGGGTTCTTTCCTTACGAAAGATGAAAACCATTGTAAAAATGAAGGTGAGAAATAAATAGACATCTTCAAAAATCAACAACTTAAAACCAAATGGATTTTTTCTTAAAAAATTGAAATTTGCATAATAATTTAAACGTTAGCCTAAGAAAAATGGAGCGTATTGTGATGGAGAAGGGGTAAATTTGATAGGTTTGAAAGTACTTAGGAATTCAAAACAGTGTTGACCAAATGAGTTTGAATCTGTATGGTATATATATAATATTACCACAGCTTATCCTCACCCCTTTTGAACGGTTGTGAAGTGGAAGTGACTTAGATGACTTAGAGTCCAAGGAAGAACATTATTTTTTTTGAGGTATTGATTTTCCCATCTTGTTGGTTGTGCTGGAAGATAAAAACCCCTTAATTTGCTCTATGTATTTATGGTGTATATATATATATATATATTATTTGTCTTCTCTTAGAAATTGTTTTTTCTTGTTTTGTTTGCGTCTTTTGTTGTCCAATAGGAAAACAAACTACAGATTGGATAAGAAAGACTTACAAGATTACTGCAAGTAAGCATGGCACTCACCCCTTTGAATGGACGTCGAGTGGGGCTAAAGGCACATGCTATAATTTGTGGAAGCACATTTCTCTTGAATTTATGTTCTTCGTCATGCGGTGGGGATATGGTAATTAGGAAACATTTGTTTTGGAAAATCATGACCCTTCTGCTCTACGTATCCATCTTCTTTATCAACTGGTTGGTTTGATTGGGGAGTTCAGTTTCTCTCTTGTTTGGTTTCTGTTCTTTGTTGACCAAGAGGGAATCTTGCCTCTCTTTTGTCCTTTATTGGAGGGTTTACTTTTAGGATTGAGAGAATGGATGTCTGTGTTTGGAATTCTAATCCATTAGAGGGTTTCTCTTGTAAGTCCTTCTGGCACTTGAGATGGCCCCCTTTTCCCATTAGTGAATTGGTCTTTGATGCTCTATGAACTGTGGAGGATTAAGATTCCTAATAAAATAGAGTCGTTTATCTAATAAGTTTCATCAGTAGGTCCTTTTTGCTGTATTCTTTGTTGAAAGGCAGAGGAAGGGGTTTTAAAAATTTGTCCGAAGGGTTGCTTAGTTTGGAGTGGTGAGTCTGAGAGATGTGTATGAAGATGGTTCTTAGAGGAGTTTGGGTTTGCGCTTTGTTCATCAAAGAGTTGCTACAGATTTGTCCGAAGAGTTCCTCAATAGAGGTTGTTATTTCTAATAAAAAGAAAAAGAAGTATTGTAAAGAACATTAATAAAAAAGAGAGAAAAAAGTGAAGGATGTAAAAATGGTTTGGTGAGCTAATCTAATCTTAATACAGAAAGCACATGATTACGGATTAACCTAGGGAAAAATTCAATTCATTCACATTAGGAAATTATTAATAATTTAGCAATCTCAAAAAGATTTTTGTTTGAATAAAAAAATGTATTAGGTGCTACAAGCAACACAATTCATTAATTTATACCAAGATTGAAGATACAATGAAGCAAGCTTCCAACTTGAAATATGGCCACCTACTAAATTACAAATACCAATCATTCTAATTCAAGCAATGAAATATTATATCCAAAACCCAGCTCTGATTACATTACATGAACCCTCACTCACTCAAACCATGTAAATTCTACAAACTGCTGGACACCAAGAAACAACACCATCATCAATGACCATCACAAACTTAAACGTAAATCTCAACAACAACAACATTACCGTTTCGAACAAACCAACGTCGTTGCTGGGGACGTTGGCTCAAGCAGGAATTTCCTCTTCTTCGTCTTCATACTCTTCATCTGCAGTAGCATCCTGGTACTGCTGATACTCTGCAACCAAATCGTTCATGTTACTCTCAGCCTCGGTGAACTCCATTTCGTCCATTCCTTCACCTGTGTACCAATGCAAGAAGGCCTTGCGCCTGAACATGGCTGTGAACTGCTCGCTAACCCTCCTGAACATCTCCTGAATCGATGTCGAGTTACCGATGAAAGTTGATGCCATTTTCAGACCCTTGGGTGGGATGTCACACACGCTAGACTTCACGTTGTTGGGTATCCATTCGACAAAGTAAGATGAGTTCTTGTTTTGTACATTAATCATCTGCTCGTCTACTTCTTTAGTGCTCATCTTACCACGGAACATGGCTGAAGCGGTAAGGTACCGACCATGTCGTGGATCAGCAGCACACATCATGTTTTTGGCATCCCACATCTGCTGGGTTAACTCTGGCACTGTGAGGGCTCGGTATTGTTGAGATCCTCTTGATGTTAATGGTGCAAAACCAACCATGAAGAAATGTAAACGAGGGAATGGAATGAGATTAACAGCAAGCTTTCGTAGATCAGAGTTCAATTGTCCAGGGAATCGTAGACAACAAGTAACACCGCTCATGGTAGCAGAGATAAGGTGGTTCAGATCACCAACTACAATAGGACAATAGAACAAGTAAGAAAAAACCCAATCAATAATAACCGTTTTGTTTTTATCTTTCAGTTTTTTAAATTTATGCTTGCTTTCTCTCAAATCCCTTACCATGGTTTTCACTTTCAAACATTTGAATTCTTAGTAAAAATCTAAAAGAAAAAAGAAAGTTTTCAAAAACTACTTTTAGTTTTCAAAACTTGGTTTGGTTTTTGAAAACATTGTTAGAAAATAAATTATACAACACAAAAATTTAGGAATGAAAGTAGAGCTTAGAAGCTTAATTTTCAAAAAACCAAAGATCCAAAACAAAATTGGTTACCAAACCGAGCTAAGTTAATGCTTTATCTGATTAACAGAATATTAAAAAGTAAAGAAACTACTGAAAGATAGCACTTATTTGCATGTGAATATGCGATTGCATTGATGAATTTGTGCACAAATGCATAGTTGAAAATCCACTTTCTTTTACTTTCCGACGGTATTTGAAATTTGACTACAAAAGGTGAAAGGGAAAAGTAAAACAAAAGAAAGAACGTACAAATAGGAACCCTTTTTACTAAAACTGCCACCAGTGAATGATGATCGGGATTTAGAACTTGAAAACAATCATTTTTATACTATTGCACAGTACAGCAATGGAAAACACATTGTGAGCATTTAAAGAACCGTATCAGAATTTCAGATCGTTAAATGACAATAATGAGTATGCAAGGGTAAATTTCAAGACCCAAATATGAGTTACAGAACTTGGGAACTTACATGTTGGAGTAGCAAGCTTGAGTGTTCGGAAGCAAATATCGTAGAGGGCTTCATTGTCAAGAACCATGCATTCATCAGCATTCTCAACGAGCTGATGAACAGACAAAGTGGCATTGTATGGTTCTACAACTGTGTCTGAAACCTTGGGAGAAGGAAATACAGAAAATGTCAACATCATGCGATCTGGGTACTCCTCCCTGATCTTTGAAATCAGAAGTGTTCCCATTCCAGATCCAGTACCTCCACCCAAAGAATGACAAACTTGAAATCCTGTACAAAAAATCAGTAAAAAGTAGTGAGCCATTTTCAGAGACCTTTGTGTGCATGCATGCTAAATTAATTGATGAAACTGCCACACGATCTGACCACAGAATTTTTTAATGTTGGATATAAGAAAGAGAAATATCTGGAATTTACATCCAGTGAATATTAGAGGGCATCTAGATGTTTGAATCAATATCTAACAATTATAAACCATCCTGGGGTGGTCTAATGGTAAAAAGGGAGACATAGTCTTAATAACTAAGACTCGTGAGTTTAATTCATGGTCGCCACCTAACTAGAAATTAATTTACTAGGAGTTTCTTTGACACCAAAATGTTGTAGGGTTAGACGGGTTGTCCCGTGAGATTAATCGAGGTGTGCGTAAGCTGGTCCGAACACTCACGGAATTTTTTTTTTAACAATTATAAGAGGTGACAACAGAGACACGACACATCAAAGATTTGGAAAGAATGACCAAATATAAGAAGAATCGAGATGTAATCCTATGCTTTGAATGAATTAGCACAATATTAGTGGATAAGATCAAAGCTGATAAATGCAACTTTATAGAATTACAAATTCTGAAGAGGATGAAAATAGGAAGATTATCCGATCCTGATGCTCTTTTCAGCATGACCAGATCTAAACAAAGTTAAGATCATGCTTTCATAAATTCCGAGGGTATGAAAAACACAGTGAAATATATACTAATCCATGATATCAGAAACTCAACCAAGCGCACGAAGACTACTAAAGAAGAGATTTGCAGTATTGAACAGTTTCTCCAACTTTGAGAAGCAAGCTCAGTAGAGAAATGATTTTTCAAAACAAAACCCCAAACACCAAAGGTTATAAAGAAAGCTAATCGATATGATACGAAGACAAAGGAAGAAAATTCAACAACTCCAGAATTCGATGCCAGATCTAGAAGAACAATTCACTGTACTGAAATCCACAAAATGAACCAAGTAAGAAAATTGCGCGCGAAATCATAACTCCAAAACCAACAGCTTTTTGAAATTTTAAAAAATGAAATTTACCTTGCAAGCAATCACAATTCTCAGCCTCCTTCCTGACAACGTCTAGAACAGAATCAATAAGCTCAGCTCCTTCAGTATAATGTCCCTTAGCCCAATTATTCCCAGCCCCAGACTGACCAAAAACGAAGTTATCGGGACGGAAGATCTGGCCATAGGGTCCGGATCTGACGGAATCCATGGTTCCAGGCTCAAGATCCATAAGAACAGCACGAGGAACATACCTACCGCCACTGGCTTCATTGTAGTAGACATTAATCCGTTCAAGCTGAAGCTCAGAGTCACCGCTGTACTTTCCAGTGTGATCAATGCCATGTTCATCGCAAATGACCTCCCAGAACTTGGCGCCGATCTGGTTGCCACATTGACCGCCTTGGATGTGGAGGATTTCTCTCATCTTTGATGGATTTTCCCGGGAAACAAACGGAAAAAACGACGAGATCTACAGCGGGAAAATTGGGAGAAGTGGATTTCTTATTGAACCAATGGAATTATGAAAGTGGGAGGGATAAACAGAGATGTCGGGGGTATTTATAGTTGCTTTTTTGAGCAAATAAGATAAATTTGAGGGACTTTTTTGCAAAATATTATTTTCTTATTTTATTGTGCTCCAAAAAGGGAAAATAAACTAAATTTAAAACCAATGTTTTCTCTCTCTCTCTATCTCTCAACCCTTCATTTTTTTGCCTTCTCTCTCTAATTTTATTTTCTAAAAAAAAAAAAAATAAATAAATTGAAAAAGTCAATTGGGAGCTAATTTTTGTTCTTATATTTTCTAATCATGCAAAATAAAATTGCTTTTTTTTTTCCCTTTCTTTTTTACTATTACAATGGATATTATTACCTTTTTATCATACATTTATATAAAACTATCCTTTTTCACTTTCCTATTATAAAAAAGTTCACATTGTAAATTTTTATCAGATTTTTTTTTCGTACTTTTAGAAATTTTTATTTTTATTCATATTTATATTTAATTAAGATCTAAGTTGAAAAAAAAAAAGAAAAAGAATGATGTGTTTTAATTTTGCTTCATATTTAATATTGTAAATGATTTACTTAAAAAAATAGTATTATAAATGATCATAAAAAGATAAATTGAGTAATTATTTTAAGGGGTAATTGCAAAAATTACCTTAAAATAGTGGCAGTTGCAATTGTATCCTTAAATTTATAAAATTAAAAACTAAGTGTTCAAGTCTATCTAAATATTAAAATTGGATTCTCAAACCTACCTAATTGTATAAATTGCATTATTATATAACTTTGGAGATTCAATTTCCATCATTTATTGATTCAATTTCTATAATTAATATCAACTTGACGATCCAATTTTAACACTTTTATAAGCTTAGGGGGTCAATTGTTATTAATAAAAGTTTGAGAGTGTAATTGCAACTCCCACCATACTTTAGAGTGATTTTTGCTTGCAATGGTGGTAGTTGCAATTTGCCTTTATTTTAAATGACTAAATTGTTGCAAATATTTTAGCAGTATATTGCCTCTCCCATCGTGATAATTTGGTTATATTTATAAATATTTTGGTTGATTTTGTTATATTTAAAATTTGAAAACAGATATTTAAAATCATAACTGAAATAAGTGTGGCCAAAATTGCAACTACTCAAAAATGGACCTTTCAATAATATTTTTGAATTATAGTTATACTTCTCAAATAAATATAATAATTTAGAGATGAAAAAAAAACAAAAGAATTTTAGAAGATGATTTAAATATTTTGAAAAGATGTTATGGGCTATGGCCTATGGGATGGGATGATTGGTAGAGAGTGAGTTGTCATGGAAAATGACATGTCATCTGAATCCAAAAAAAGAAAATAAAGTTTTTTTTTAAAAAAAAATTAAAAATTAAAAATAAAAAATAAAAAATAAAGAAAAAAAAGTTAAAATTGCGTTTTGTTAATGTGTTGTGTCAGCTACATTCTACACATACTGTATGCCCATATGACTTTCAATGCAAGCCACATTACTTAGGGTTTGGGTGAAAATCAATATAATACTAAATGCACTTCCACCTTAATTAAAAATAAATATACTTAATATATAATATTTTGACTCAAACTTAAACCAGATGAAATAACAAAGCTTAATCAAATATGAAAACAATAAAAAATTTGAAAGAATCTCAAAAATCTTGTATACTCAAATCGTAATCGAGTCACTCTTATGATAATCGTTGTCTAGAAGACAATTATTTGTTTGAATAGTCTAAACGATCGTCTCAACAAGATACAATGATTAACTTCGATAGAATTGAGCCTCAAACTACTTGAATCTGATAGAATTCTTGAATTACTTGCTCTCAACTCAAACAAAGGAAAGAAAAAAAGAAAGGAGAGGAATATTTAATTTAGAATGAGATGCAACAAATGTAGAACAAATATGTTTAACAATAACAATAATAATAATAATAACTAACCCTATTTTTTTTTTTCTTGTTTTAGTAATTACTTTTGGTGAGTTGAATGTATGCTAAGTTTGGATTGTTAGATACTCAAAGGCATTGGTATAGAAGTCCTAACTAACAAAGTATTTCTTAAAAATCTGTTAAATCAATTTATTGTGGAGGTTGAATTCCATAATTGAAAGATTTAAAGAAAAGCAAATAATAATAGTAATAATATTTGTAATAATAACAATAAAATAAATATTTTAAAAATGAAATTAAAAGAAAATGAGTATTCTTGTTGGCTTCACGAGAAGTATGAGTAAAGGCACAAAAGAGCCAATTACTATCACCCCAATGAAGACTGCAGCCTCGCTAGTCACCTCCTGCATATGTGAGTCAACATGCAAAGTCGTTTAGTTCTATGTTCACGCTACAACAAAATAGGTTTTCGCCAGACTCTACGAAAAGCGTTTGCATATATGTCCTATGTCGATGCTAATATAATCATAAAACATATATACTCTTTTCCCACTACTACAACAAAACTGCATTTAACGACGCAATAAATACCTCATGAATAGATTTCGTGACACATATTTTGCGTCCTTGTATCCACTGTCAACATAGAGCCTTTAACGACATCGAGAAAAAAAACGTCATTGTTTGCTGTTCATGACACTTATTTTGTGTCGTTAATTACTCTTTCGTGTCGTTTTAAACGTGTCACTGTTAAGGTTCAAATTAGGTATTTTCTGTCAATTATGTAATATTCGCGACACTTTTTTGCATCACGGTTTTATTTTCAGTGACTTTAAATTTGTGTCAATATATGTGCAATAATAACATTTTTGTTACAAATTGATTGAGGACAACACATTTTTTGTGTCATTAAATTTACTATACCAACACGACTTTCAGTGTTATTTATTGACTATATTTGACTTTTTCTGTTTCCTGCCAAGAAATTATAATTGACGACAATTAATTGTAATTGACATTATTAAGAAAATAGTGCGAGCAAAGTCATCATAAAATCAAAAAATGTTTCGTATATTCATAATGAAGCGTCAATTTATATTTCAAAGTAAATATTTGTCATTATATAACTACTCTACCGTATACAATAAAACAAATGAGAACTTAAACTTAACAAACTACAACTTCACATACCTATCGTGTCATGCTTCTACGCTCCAGGCTTTCGTCAAATACCTAAAAAATCGATACAAATTAAACATTAATCACAAATTTGGATGACATGACGAAATTTTACAAATCAACTCCCAAAACTCTTAAGTATCAACCAAATGCCTTGTAAATTAACATGTAAATATGAAGTAAAAAAAATAGAACCTTTGAGTTTCTAACAAACCTAAGGCATATATTCATGCAACAACTTATTTAGATGTCATACATGTACCAACCCTAGGTCTAATCACACACAATGCACTTTTCTAAGTCAATCGCATGTCAACAACTACTTTTTTCTCATACCACATACATGTGACAAAAACAATCCACCTGTCTATTATGCACAACATGGAAGAAGACAAGCTTTCGTACTCTTTTCTATACCCTAAACCAATTGACCTATATGCAAAAAGGAGGGGGGAAGCCGACAACAAACAATATTTTCATGAAATCAATATTCTATCACGTTTGTAACCTAAAACAATTTACCTATATGCAAATTCAAAAGTAGGGGGAAGACATCAAACAATATCTTCATAAAATCAATATTGTAACACCACTTTTCGTAACTTAAACCAATTGACCTATATGCAAGGGGAGATAGCAAACAATATCTTTATGAAATTAGTATTCTGACACGTTCGTAACCTAAACCAATTGTCCTATATGCAAAAGGGGAGGGGGGTAACAAACAATATTTTCATGAAATCAGTATTCTAACACGTTCGTAACCTAAACCAATTGACCTATATGCAAAAAGGGGGAGGGGACAGTAAACAATATCTTAATCAGATTTCTAATGACAAAACAAATGTTCATATGCAAAAAGAGAGGGGGCAGTAAACAATATTTTTGTTTTATAGTAGAACATCATGTATCAAAGATATGCACAACAGAGGGAAAGACAAGTTTTTGTTGAAACATAATGATGTGGAGGGGGGCGGGTAGGATCCTTCAATAAAAAACTCAGAAAATCCCAACAATAGGCGAAACAAAGGTGGTAGTGTATAAATATATTGATAATCAAACGCAAGTCTACAACATAATCAAACCAAGATCGATTATGGAGAAAATATAAATAAACCACATGCTACTTCAAGAGGGATGGGAAACTTCTCCCTTCTAAGCTACAACATATTTTTCTTTACCAAAACCATGCCCTACATCAATCCCTTGAAGGAATTATTAACATGTTACGATTATTTTAGTACCTCACATCAAACTACACATCACATGTTCTTCATTTTCTTTTAAGTTTCATTGAGGTGTTGGTTGCGTGATGTACATTTAAGATTGAAGGATTTTAAGAAGTTGGAGACTAAGCTACCAAAGTCTTCGATGACTTTTTGTTCAAACAGTATGGCTTCTTTAAGCCTTTCAACAACATTTTAAGAAGTTGGAGACTAAACTACCACAGTTGACAAATTTTTCTATACAAACTAAATGGAAAATTTTAGTCTTTCAAAATAGGATATGGTGTTGATACTGTTTTCTATTGGGGTGCGAGAAGCTAAAAGATTGGTTTATGTGATTTTTCACCTAATGAATTACTGTTGATAGAACTCTAAAGACTAAAATGATATTAAAATATAATCGTTAAATGAACTATAATAGCTCCCTAAGTATTCAAGTATTTGAAACCTCTCCTCTTGAGTACTTTCATTCACTCAACTATAAACCAACTACACTTTTTCTCTTTCCATTGGTTCAATTTATAACCAATTCCTTCACCAATGATATATATACACACATGTAGTACCTAAATAATGTTGCTTACCCAAAAGATAATTCCTAATAAGTTTCCTGAAAGTAATAAACATACCATTCATGGCTCTAAAGCATGGTGACCTCGCTGAAGATCTTTGAAAGTTCTAAATAGTACAATTTATATTCTGAGTTGGAAGAATGTGTTATTGTTACCTTTTCACTCTTAAGATATGTCATGTTCCCGATCAGAGCAACCTTTGGTGGTAACTGCCAGATGAAAAATGGACAAATATTTAGGACAGTTGCTATATTTTAAGCATTAAATCCTATAATTAGAGTCAGAAGTTTCTTCGAGGAGAAATATAGCCATATAATAGTGCAAGTACCACTTATGAACATATAATCCACGACCTCATAAAATTATTAACACGTTATAATACCTCTTATATAAATGACTTTAACAAAAAAGGAGAAAAAATGCTACTAATTAGTGAAAATAGAAGTAAGAAATCTATTTAAATCAGTATCCTAATACGTTCATAACCTAAACCAATTGACCTATATGCAAGAAGGGAGGAGGGGGTAGCAAACAATATCTCCTTTGAGTTCAACAATGAAAATACAAACAACTAACACTATATGTCAAAAACATGTTACTTACAACTTTCACTATCCTACAGTACCCATTTCAATACTTATAATGTAGTTTCAGACATACCTATCTACCTCAAATACACCCAATCGAGTTGTATAAACAAAGGCATCCTTCAAACTAAGTCCTACAATAGAACGACAATTTTATGTTTAGTTAATGTCATACAGTGTTTCAAGATATAACCAGGTACAAGTTCGTATATGAGTAAACTTACCATTTACAAGCCTTTAACCAGGTCCATTGCAAGAATAAAACTACCCCTTATACAATTCGTGAAATAAACTACCTCTTATACAATTCGCGAAATACACACTTTTCAATCATTTCGAAAGTAGAATAACATGAAAAGTGTAACACATACCTATTGGCCACCATTAAACTGGTTCCATTAGAACAAAAAAGTATTCCTTTAAAAAGTTCCTATAGTAGAATGTGAGTAAATGAACTCCCAAGAGTTAACAAAAAATACCAAAAGTACTCCATTCTATGCAAAGAACACATGATGTAAGAGAACATACCTTGAGGTTCTTCTATCCTTAGCCAAAAAAGAAAGAAATCTAATTTTACTTCAATTAGTAGTGCAAAACATGTAACTGAAATTGACACTTCAAGTCTCAAAACAAACTAAAAAGAAAACTCACAAACTTCTTCAATGTTACTTAGGTACCCAGTCAGATAAATAATTCCTACAAAGTTTGCATAAAAAAATTCCTACAAAAATAGTTTGCATAACAAAAATCCTACAAAAGGTATTGGAAGTATGAAATAATTTTTGTCAATGTTTTCCAACAATATAAATAGTATTTTGCATAACAACAATATGCTAGAAAATGAATAAAATAAAACAAACATGATTCAAGAAAGACATTATCCTCAATGAAAATCCAGCTAGCAGCAAAATTAAATAGCCATAACCACAGTTAACCTCAACTATCAATGATTCTCCAACAATCACAACAACAAGCAAGACATAAGGACATGATCCAAAACCAAAAACTAAAAGAAAAAAACATACTGGAGAACAAAGGAGGACTTGTCATTTTGCTCATACAATGCAACCAAAAGTTCAACCTAGTAAAAGAAATGTAAAAGAGAAAATGTATAAGAATTTGAATGCATGGATAAAAAGAGAGAATTCCCAAGAAAAAGAAAAATATAGCCAAGAAGCAGAGAAATGGTGATAAACAACCTTTGGTAAGAGCATCAACAATGCCATTAGTCTCCAAGTAATCAAATCTATGTTTTAGTAGAGATATTAAAACTACTTACCTAGATCGAAGACCACAATTTTCTATTAAAAAAGCCCCTTCATTGAATAAACGCCAACTTTTTGAAGATCTAAACAACAACAAAGTTTAGGTGTCACAATATAGGTTGAAAACCTTAACAAACACGGTGAGATTATACAAAAAAAAAAAAAAAAAGCATATCTAGATTATACATAAAAATCAAGCCTAAACACCCACTTTTTTCTCTTACACTATTTTGCGTCCACCCTTACAATATCCCTCATTTCATTCTCCCTTTCGTATGACAAATAATTAAAAATTCATTTGCCTATTTAGAAAAAGAAGAAATGCAAATACAAACCAATCCTCCATCAAATAACCAAAATATCCTGATTGTAGATAAAAATAGAGTAAGAAAGAAACTCACATGGGCAAATGTTTTCCTTCAGCAAGAACAATATTGTTTAACTTGATATCATATCTGCCAATAAGATTCAAGCAATGAAAAAATAAAACTACTTTATTGATGATTCATAAAGGGAAATAACTATTTGTTCTTATTTTTATACATGTTGCTATTAATGTTGTTGTCCATTTTATGTTAGATGCATATTCTTTCCTTCTAAACCTTCTTAAACTTAGAAAAACATGTGCAATGCAATCTTCTTATTTTCTTTCTAGCTCCATGAGAATCAAATTTTAACATTACACATCAAACTTCAACATAAAAAAAAAAAAAAAAAAACCTATGGAACAAAAAAAATTGAGCATAAAAAAATTATGTATTCAAATAAAGTTTAATAAAAGTTGAACTATTGCATTATGCAACAAACAATTGAATTTATGGTACATTGATAACACTAACCAAAAGAAGCAAAATGTGTTCAATACTAATCAACAAACTATAAATAACTTATCAACCAAATTTGTAAAGCTTATGAAAGCAAAGATAAAAGACTAATGCAACTTAATTCAACACTTTACAACAAACTAAAGTTTCAAGTTTATATATATATAATTTATTTATGCTATGACTAGCATGCAATTACAATACAACTCAATATAAACCATAAACAAACTTATCAACTCGCGTTTGTAAGCTTATCAAAACTAAGAGAAAAAACTAAAAGAACTAAAAGTGTTTAAGTTAATCTATAATTATCAAAAGAAACTTATGAAACAACCACAAATTTGTCAAAGTAATAAAACCTAATACTAAACACTTATAATTAAACATAACAACTGAACACTAGAAAATGCTTTAAGGCATATTTTTCTCTACACGTCATCAAAGTTAAAAAATCTTACCATTCATTTTTCCTTCTCTTTTTCTCAAAGTTTCCTCCCATAGCATAGAATCTCCCTTGAGCTCGAGTTTCTAATTCGAACAAACAACAATCAAAGAAAAATCAACCAAATGCTTCATTGAGGCATTTCATCAAACATATTGTAAGCTACCAAAGAATTTCATCACATAACTAACCATGGAGAAGAAAATGTAAATTCTCATTAGGAAAATGATCATAAACCAAAAGTTTTTCTTCTTTAGCATATAAAAAAAACTTTTCATTAAACACATGGAATCTCGCTTGGAATCGATTTTCTAATTCGAAGAAACAAAATCAAAGAAAAAGCAACCAAATGCTTCATTAAGGAATTTCATCAAACACATTGTAAGCTATGTGATGAGGCACAACTTTGGACATGTTTTTTGGACATGAAGGTTGAATAGATTTACCTACCTAGTTTGTCAAGTTCAATTGAGTGCGGGCACTGCGAAGAAACTAAAGAAATGCAAAGTGGCCAGACAGGAAGTGGTCAAACGACAACAAAGAAATTGTGTGATTGACAGAGACGAAGTGGTCGGAGGACTAAGACCAGTTTATGAAATCGTCGACAACCGTTGAAGCATTGTGACAGACCAGATATAACTCCAAAATCGATGTCGTGGGTCTGTCGGACGAGGAAGACATGGAGGGGGTTTAAGTGAATGAAGGAAAGGGTTTCAGGTAGTAGGTGTCTCACGAAATTGGTGTTTTTTTTTAATTCTCGGTTTAGGATAGAAGGTAAAAAAATTAATGGAAAAACATGACGTGTATTTCGCGTCGCCTTTTCATGACCCGAAAAAGCGTCACGAATTTTCAAAAATCCAAATTTTTTTGTCATTTCCAACCAAAAAATCGAAGTTGGGAAGAGAGGAAACTTTTTTTCTTCCCCCCCCCCCCCCCCCCTTTGATTTTTACTGTTCAAAATGTCATTGTAGGTCCTTTTTCTTGTAGTGCACACACATTTAGTAGCCCTTGCGTTCATGGTTCTAATAAGTGAATCATGGACTGGGTACATGACTTCCTTGTCATACACATGTGCTCTAGAAGATTCTTATCATGCGTGGCACTCTTACTTGGAAAACGAGTGGAACATGATAGTCTTCGAACAAAGTTGTCGATGCTTTAAGTAGGAAAACTCACCTATTAACTCTTTTACGTGAAACTATTATAGCATTTGATCATCTTCCTAAAACTTATGAAAATGACCCTGATTTCCATCTTATTTGGCAGTCTTGTTTTACTAACAACAATTGTAAAGACTTTCGTCTTCTAGATGGGTTCCTATTTTAAAGAAAATCAAGTATGCATATGCCAGAGACTTCTTAGAGAAGCTATCTTACAGGAAGCTCATTCAAATGGCTTGGCAGACCACTTTGGAAGGGATAAAACCCTCATTACTGTGAGTGAACACTTTTATTGGCCTCAATTAAGAAAATGATGTTAATAACTTTGTAAAACGTTGCTTTATGTGCCAAACATCCAAAGGTCAATCTATTAATACTGGACTTTACTCACCATTACTGATTCCTAAATCTATATCAGAAGATCTATCCATGGGTTTCATCCTTGGATTACTCAATACTCAAAGGGATTTGACTCAATTTTCATCGTGGTAGACCTATTGAGTAAAATGGCCCATTTCATTGCTTGCAAGAAAACTTCAAATGCTCTAAACATTGCTAATCTTTTTTTTTTTTTAGAGAAATTGTCAAGATACATGAAATTCCAAAATCTATAGTCTTGGACAGAGATATCAAATTTATGAGCTTCTTTTGGAAAAGTCTTTGAAAAAAATTTGGAACAAGCTTAAAATTCAGCACAACTAGCCATACCCACAAACGTATGGCCAAACTGAGGTCACTAACAGAACATTTGGAAACCTATTGAGATGCCTTTCAAGTGACAAACCAAGACAATGGGACACTTGCCTAGCTCAAACCGAATTTGCTTACAATAACATACAAAACAAAGTTACAGGGAAGTGTCCATTTTAAGGGATAAGAACCCAATACATTGGCAATTTCTTCTTTAAGTAAAATAAACATTTTAAAGTTAAGCATGTTTTTTTAAAAAAAAAAATCAAAGAGAAGAGACTCACTTTTGTTGTAGTCTCTGAAATCTACAAAACACCAAAGTTGTAGCCACCACTACTTGAAACCTCTTATATTCTCTGAGTAATGGAGGTTTGGCTTGTGGGAGTCTTTTTGGGATTTAAAAATATGAGAGAGCGAGAGAGATTTTTTTTTTCTTCTACAAACCTTCTGCAACTTTTTCACATAATTTTTTTCTTCTTATTCGCAGAACCGTTCTGCTTCTTCCTTCTTCAAGATGAAAAAGGGGAGGTTAGAGTAAAAAATGAGAAAACGTTGGATGCTTTCCACGTTGCCCAAAACTAACTCCCGTAAGGGAGTTATTTAATTTAAAATAATTAATTAAATAACAAATCAAATAATTAATTAAATTAACAGTTCATTAAATCATATTTAATTAATAATTTATTTAAATTATATTTAAATGAATATTTCTCACATAACCGATAGTTTTAGTTTAATTAATTTAATTAAATCAAATTAATTAAATATAATTAAAATAAACTATTAATTAATTCTCCAATTAATCAATTTCTAAATTAAATATCTTATATTTGATTTAATTCATATTTGAATCATATTCAAATATTAAATTCTCTCATAACCTATAGTTTTAATGTGTCTCATATATGCATTAAATTTAATCTATTGTTTTAATATGAACTAATTCACATTAAATTAATATTTGAACTTATTTAATTATTTTATTTTCTCATTAATTAATTTTGAATCACATCCAAAATAAAATTTATATTATAAAGTTTAATTAACATATAAAATTTATATTATAATATATCATCATACATTATATTAATTCCCTAAGTTAATTTGAACATTTCAAATTATATCCAAGATATATTTAACTTCATTACCCTTTACGAGTTAAGAAGGGAACCTAATGGACTTACAACTCATAAGTTACAACGATATGAGACTAATTGGCTAAACTCATTAACCACATTAATCAATATTCGTAAATTGTGTGTACACTCCACTAAAGACTCACATTTGAACTCTTCTCACTGTAGATATATTTCTGTGTCCACAGATGACCAATAACAACAAGTTAGTCATTCACAAGTGTTCGTAACCCCATCTGGATCAAATTACCATTTTACTTGTCTTTAAATATCAATGCTCCTCTAATGAACAACCTGCTTATGGTTCAACTAATAAGCAGAAATCTCACTCGTGCCATAGAAAGGGTAGCCCTTTGTTTAAGTCCCAAAGACACCATTTAAGGGAACACTCAGCTACTTACCCTAAAGTCGGGAATGAGTGAATTCCATCTTGTGTGATTATGTTTGTAGCTCCCCACTCAGTCTTATCCCCAAAATGGTAGGCTTATTGAGTCGACAATCTGGTCACTCTCACCTATACAAATCAAAGGACAATTCCTCATGAACAGGAGTTTATAATACACTCAAGATTAAGACTAAGTTGTCAATGCCATCCTATTTCAAATAGAAACCTAACTAGTCAATAAGGTTACATCTAGTGGTTACTATTTCGTGGTCCAATCTTATGCAAACTCATTGCATAGGATACCCCCACACGCGTGTCACCTACATGAACACGTTGGATCATTGTGTTTGTATTAAATACAAAGTGTGTCGTATCCATAGTGTTACCAGGATAAGGTACCGAACCTTATTCTTATGCTATAGACCTTTTAAGTTGTATCTCGAACATTGATCCCTATATGTTTCCACATACAGTTCAAGACTCATAAAACAGCTTAAGATGTTAGTTTATTGGATTTGGGTTATTTAGACAAAAATAATCAATAACTATTTATTGAAATTGAAATAATAACTCTTTATTAATAACTGTAAACGAATTACATTTACTATCTACGAGTTTTATAACATTTTGAGGTAAGTCTCACATTTAATATTACTAATCTTCGATCTACTGTTGATCTTAGTGATGAAGTGGAGCATATGGTGCACATAATAAAACAACTACATCAAGAAGTAATAGAGCACCTAGAAAAATTAAACACTGAAAGTTAAAATTAATATGCTAGAGGAAGAGAATCAAACTAAAACACTCTAAATTTCATTAATTTTGAGGATTAAGCATGTTGGAAAAATTTGGGGAAATGAAAATTATGAACACTTACCTTTGTAGTTTGAAATTCTCCCTCAATTCGTGATGAAATTGGATGAAATCAAATTGTGAACAACCACAAGAGTCTTCTCTACTATCCTCTAGACTTTGAATAAGGTTGTGAGATCAAGAATGTGACCAATTTTCTGAGTTTTTTAGAGAAATAAGTTTATAACACTTGACGATTTTCACCAAAATTCAACAAGTTCATCATCGTCTTAAACACAATAAGCTTATGCATTATATATCCAAGAGTCATGCAAACTAACAATTAGCATTTAACTAAGCTTAAAGCAAGTGAGATTTGTGGTTGAAGATGGAGAAGGTAACACACCAAGCAACTAACTAATTCACAATGCACCATTGCTTGGAGAATTCCACTATCTTTTAAAGTCAACAAATTTGACTTTTTAATTTGAAATTCTAAAAACCAATTTTTGAATTTCTAAAATTTATTTATTTAATTGAATAATTTTGTTCTAATTATTTTAATTAAATAATAAAATAATATAATTATTAAACTTTAAAATTAATTGAATATTATATTATTATTCACGATTCATTTTTCCAACTAGTTCGAACAATTGGAACTTTCGATCACTATGTTCTAAGTTTAAATCCATAACGAGCTAGTAGAGGGATCTAATAGACCTACAGATCACGAGTTTCAACGATCAGAGTCCACTATGTCTCGTAGTTGTACTATTATGACTGTAGATATATTTGTGTCCACCTGATATAACCATAATAAGTAAGTCAACTCTTCATAGGTTGTTCGTAATCTCAACTGGATCAATTTATCGTTTTACTCTTGAGATAACATATTGTTCCTTAAGTCTCAACTAATCTTCTAATGAACAATTGGTTTAAGGTCCAATCTATAAACCATATCCCTCTTGGGCCAATGAGAGGGCAGGGCCCGTTTGTTCAAGATTTAGAGTCAGCAGCATTTAGGAAAACAATCTATCTACTAATTCTAAAAGCGAACAGAAGTGAATTTCGTCTTGCACCATACGTCTCCAGCTATCCACCTGGTCTTACCCCTGAAATGAAAGGTCTAATCGGCCAGTGCTGATGATTGTCCTCACCTATGCAGATCTAAGGATAATCTCGTGTGAACATAGGTTCATAGTTAGCTTAGGTACAAGGTCGAGTTACCTGGGTCATCTATAATTGAAATAGTTAGTTTAAATTAGTTAATGATGTTATAATGTAAAAGTGACTATGTTATGGTCGATCTTATACAATCTCATTGCATAGGATGTCCCCACTCATATGTCTCTACATGAGCGTCTTAGGATCACTCTACTTGTACTAAATACAAAGTGGGTCACATCCATAGTGTTTCTAGAATAAGGCAGCCAACCTTATCCCTATACTATAGATCATTTGGTTTATTACTCGAACTTGATCCACGTTTATGTCTGTACATAAAGTTCAAGTACTCATACTATAGTCAAGGAACCTTGTTTATTGGATTATGAGTTTTATCATAACCAAATCTCTTATTCAATAACAATTTATTGAACAATACTCAACAACAACAATTTTTTTGAATAATAGAAAAGTTTAATATTCACAATTACGAGTTTTAGGACATAAAATCCAACAAACACTTCCTACAAAACTAAAAGCGATAAACATAAAATATTTGAAACTTTTCAACCAGGGGATCTAGTCATGGTGTTCCTAAAAAACTCAAAGACTTCCAGCAGGCATCCACAACAAATTGTGCAACAAAAACTTGGACCATTTCGAGTTATCAACAAAATTGGAGAAAATGCATATCAACTTGACCTTCCAAAGACTCTAAACATCAATTTCACTTTCAATATTCCTGATCTAACCCCTTACTATGCTCCAAATGAATTCAAGCTCACAACATAACTCGAAATAAGTTATTCTTTGTAAGGGAGGAAGTTTGATAGAGGGGCATTTTGAGAATTGTATCATTTGTTAATTAGTCTTTAACATGATATAATTTTAGTTTAGGTGTGTTCCATCCCTTCTTCTGTGGGTCTATTTAAGGGGGCTTAGGTTAAGTTAGTTAGCTAGGTAGCTAGGTGTGAACAAACCCTTTATCTCTCGGGTCTAAGGGATATCTTGTTTCTCTCATTCTACACAATTAATAAAAATCTCTTTAAAATTTACTCAAGCATTCTTGCATCCATTAGAGCATCTACGAAAATACACATTTGAGCACATTAACCATTACAATAGCTCTGTTAGGATGTTAGAATTGTGTCTGTAAATTTCTGAATTAGTTATGCTCCAAAATAGTAATAATATGAAATACATCACTATTTAAATCATCTTTTACTCATTTTAATAATTAAAACAAACATTTCTAAGTTTAAGTCTATAAACTTACAAAAATAAAATATATTCAACTCGAATATGATCATTCTAATTGCTAATGATATATTTTTTTCTATAATGATCTCACACAAAGATGATAAAATATATTAAATATAGGGTGTTTATGCGAATTGACATGAGTTGAGATAAGTTAAGTTGGGTTGTTAACCCAACTCTATCTTTGGCCTAAAACATGTTTTTATTCATTTATTACACTTCTCCCCCTCCATACCCAATTTGGTTTCTAACCTAGTGTCACAAAAATCCACTTTTGTTGTAGTGTTCACAAGTCTGGTACCAAATAATTCAATTCCACCAACTTTATTAGTGCTTGCACATTAATCGAGAAACTTCATCTTTTCCTTACACCTCCCTCCAATGTTTCTAATGACCGACTCATGATCAGGCACCACCGACGACCAACTCCGACAACAATTACCATTAATGACATGTGTTGAGAACCACCTCTGTGATAGGATCAAACCCTTTTGTTCCTGCAGCGGATGCGATTAAATCACACACTTTATTCAATCATCGACAATCGCATGCTTTGACGTCCAACTACACACAACATGTCTCTAGCTACATTCATCTCCAATGTGGTTTGTTTATGAACCTTAAACTCTAAACTATTTATCTAGCTAACGTGGGCTTTGATCATATTTCCTAACCTACAATTTGACATAAGATGCCATCAAAAGTCCTAAACTCCTTGACGGTCTAGTTTTTTTTGTGCATATTAGACTCTACATTCCACTAATTAGAAAAATCACATCCTGCAAAATGATTATTAAAATAATAAAATGTTTTATCCAAAAGCAAATTTGAAAAAAAAAAGGTGCAAAATTATTGAAAATTTATATTTCAAAAATAACCATTACGAGAAAATCAAATTATTAAGATTAGAAAAAATTGTACCAATATCTTTGACTTCAAAAATTCAACTGAGCACTTCAAACACGTTTTTTTTTACTCAAATAAAATAATATTACTCTCCAAATACAGACATAAGAACTCCAAACTTTATATTCAATCAAGCACTACAACAATCTCTTAATAAAATTATTTAACTTTTACGTGCGATCTGATTAGGCGACGAGTTTACTAATGAGTAAATGTCATTTGCACAATAAATATTTGGGAACAATATTTCAAATGTACTTGGTTATATGTCTAGCGGGACCCATTTAATGAGTAAGAACTTTTTTTTAAAAAAAAACATTTTAAAATTAAAGAAAAATAATTAAATTAAATTAGTTTTACTGATTTATTTTCCTGCCGAGCAATAAATAAATTTATATATATATATAAATAACAAACCAACAAAATCAACAAAAATCAACAAAATCCTTGATTATCTAATTATTTCTAAGACATTTAATTATTTAAAAAAATCAACAAAATCCTTGATTATCTAAAGTAACAACAATACCAAAAGGGATACTAAGATACTCAAATCTAACCAAACACCATTAATATATAAATAACCAAGTACTCATATGATAAAGACATTATTCTTATTATTATTATTATTATTATTATTATTATTATTATTATTATTATTATTATTTTGAAGAGTAAATACATTATTGAGAACATATATATATATATATTCACAAAGTTAATGATTGTCAATCATCTACAATCTTTTGTTTTGATTTCTTTTCTTGGAAGTTGAGATAAGATCATTTTGGTTTCACTTTTAGTAGGAAGAATTTGAATCAATTGCTTCAAACATAAGGGATTGTCAATTGGCATTCTCAATGGGATCTTTCAATTCTCAAACGCTCGTAGTATGCTTCCGTTCTTTAAGTTATATTCGGTAACTATTTGATTTTTCAAAATTAGGAGTTCTTTTTAATTTTTTCTTACCATAATTTTTATCTTCCTTAAGTAAACGAGTTGAATTCTTAATCAAATTCAAAAAACATTAACAAAATTTTAAAAACTATTACACCCCTTTGATAATCACTTTTTTTTTTTTTAGTTTTTGAAAATTAAGCTTATTTTCTTTCATTCTTTTATCGTGATTTATTTCTTTCTTAATTAGTATAGGAGTTAATTTTTAGTTAAATTCTAAAAACAAAAACATTTTTCAAAAACTATTTTTTTAGTTTTCAAATTTTGACTTGATTTTTTAAAACATTGGTAAAAAGTTGAAAACAAAGTAAGAAACTTAAAGGTAGATGGGATGTTCATAAATTTTATTTTCAAAAACTAAAAATAAAAAGTCAAATGATTGCCAAATATGACTTTTTTTTTTTTTTTTTTTTTTTTTTTAAGTTTTCAATTTTTTGTTGGATACTTAAAAGCATTGGTAAAAAGTAGACAGCGAAACAAAAAATTTAAAGGTGGGAGCATATATGTTAAAACAAAAAAAAGAAAGAAAACGAACAAAGACAAAAAGAAAAGCATATATCTTCATTATGTCATTAAATGAAATTTATATTAAAAAATTGAAGCATTTTGGTACATAAAATTTAACGAAGGATAGAATAAATGTTCCCATGTTTGGCTGCTTCTCTTATTTCCATGCATGGGCTACCAAGTGAACAGAAAAATCGGTAATAATTCATATTTCACAATAAATTATACCAATTGCATTACCATTTTCTTCAAAAATAATAATTATATTATTATTATTTAAATAAATAATTGCATTGCCATCATTTTTTAGTACAGAAAACAAAACAGCTAAGAACAAATCTTGTCGGAACAATGGCTGAGTTTGCCAATTAGTAATATCTTCAAGCCAAATCTCCGATTGACGGTTTTCGAGCATGGAGAGCTAACTCATGGATAATAAAATCACCATAGCAACTAATCAACATGAATATGTAAATGGATCCACAATGAGGTCACAAATGAAATCAAACGAACCCTTAGATCTCATTGGAGTTGCCTTCGTTCTCAACAAAAATTTTCTCATTGAAATTTATTTAAAATTCAGAACCCAAATTATGTTCATAAGAATTGTACATGTGTTTAGACTTTTATTATAATATGATCCATCATATAATTTAAGACCCTATCCATAATCTTAACTACAGAATATAGGGAATAATGTCAGGATCAGACTTGCATTTCAATCTCCTAAATATTAAAATGGGGAAAAATGGTTGACTTGCACATCTGCAACATAAGTGATTTACAAGTCTCTCAATACAAAGAAAGTCAAATATATATA
>JBBPDJ010000004.1:8700877-8712244 GCA_037974625.1 Cucumis cinereus | reverse complement strand
GATATTCATTTAAATATGATTTAAATGAAATATTAATTAAATATGATTTAATTAATTTTAATTTAATTAATTAATTTGTTAATTAATATTTAATTTAATTTAATTTTAAAATTAAATTAAAAATAAAAATAAAAAAATAAAATAAAATAAAAATTAAATATCTCCCTTGTGGAAGTTGGGGAGTAGCAGAACGGTTCTGCGTAACAGAATAGAAAAAATCTCTCTACTATTACTCCAAAAATTCTCGTTCCCACAAGCCAAAACCTTAATTACTCAGAAATTGGTTTCCACAAGCCAAAACCTTAATTATTCAGAGGATAAGAGAGACTCCAACTGGTGGTGACTACAATTTGGTGTTTTGTAGAATTCTGAGACTGGAACCTAAAGTAAGTTGATTTTTCCTCTGTAATTTTATTGATAAAAAACATGCTTAGCCTAGATTGATTTACATTTTCTTTTCCAATGTATGGTATTTTATTTTTCCAAAATAAAATTGAGAATGATTTTGTATTTCTTCTGTTGCGATGAGTTTTTATCCCATCAAATCAAGTATAACAATTATGTCTGTACCCATGTTGTTCTGAGGCCCAGGTGAAGAACATATGAGCAATCTTCCAACTCCTCAAGCCCTTCAAGACAGTTTCGACAATTTGAGTGTTGAGTCTTGGAGCTAAATTTTTCAGCTCAGGGTCATCAAGGGAATTTTTTTCTTGGCTAAAGAGGGAGATGAAGTTATTACTGACATAGGTTTCATCCAGAGAAGGAAGAACATTGATTACTTCTGTACACATTGATCTGAGAAACCATAGGAGAGATTTTTGCTAAAGATACGTGAAGCAACGACAAAAGAATTAGTGAAATTGACGGACTTGGAAAGGCTTGGATTGGCAACCATGGCTTTGAAAAGCGGCATTCGAATGGAGATGAGAAATTCAAGTTCCGTTTAATAAAGCTGAAGCTCATATTTCATACGATTTTTGGGTTATTCCATGTGAGCTCTCTCATTTAGAGAAGGTTTAGCAGTAAAACCTGCAAAATTAGAAATGAAGTAACTCAGATGTTCATACATAAACTTAGAAGTCCAATTATTACAAGAAAAATGTGCTAAAAATGCAAAGGAAACTAATACGCTACATAATCCTTTCATTAGAAGAATGATGTGCCTTGGTTGCTGATAGGGGTGAGAGGAATCAGCCTTTGCAGAACAGTTGGAACGTGGACATTAGGGCAATCAATAAAATAACAGTCAAATACCGATTTCCCATTCCATGGATCAGTGACCTATTGGATCAATTAGGAGGTTCCAACATGTTTTCAAAAATAGATCTCAAAAGGGGATATCATCAGATTCGCATCCGACCAAGGGACAAATGGAAGACGACATTCAAAACCAATGACGGTCTCTGTGAGGGGCTTGTTATGCTATTCGGCCTGTCCAATGAGCCAAGCACCTTCATGAGGTTAATGAATTGGGTTCTTCTCCCTTTTCTCAATAAATTCATAGTAGTATATTTCGATGATATTCTCATTTATAGTAAGACAAAGGAAGAACATCTTAAACATCTAAAATATGTCTTTTCTAGTCTAGAAAGTAACCAACTATTCATAAATCTATCAAAATACTTAATTAATTTTTTGCTAAAGAAATTTTCTTTTGGGTTTTATCATAGGAGAATGTAGTATCGTAGAATCCGTCGCACGAAATTCAAATTGAAGAAGGACCCAATCGACGATGAAATAATCAGCCGCACGAAATTCAAATTGGAAGAGGGTAATGTTGATATTTTTTTTAATTTTGAAGATACATCTCTTTTTTCTATAAGTTGTAAATATTTTCATTTTTTTTCTATTTTTGATAATTTGCCTAATTTTTATGTTTTCATATAGGCTCCATTTCGCATTGTCTTAGTTGTGTCAAGAAGTCATTTAGAAAAAATCTTAATTATTTTTTGTTTTTGGTAAACCAAATTTAAATAATTTAAATATGTTAGAATCACTTTTCAAATACATATTAATTTCACGTATACTTTTTAAAAGCAAGATCATGCCCACCTTTCGATTTAGAATTTTTAGTTAATATTTACTTTTCAATTTTATACTCTAAGAATAAAATTTATTATATATGTTTGTCTATTTTTCACCAAATCAAATCTATTTTTTATTTTTCATGAGTTAAATACATTATTTTTTAAAAAATAAAACTATTTTTCTTAATATTTAAAAATTAATTATAACAAACAAACAAATTTTATCATGGTAAACATAATTTTAAATTTTAAATTAGATTTTTTTTTTTAAAAAAAGTTTGTTAAAAGTCTATTTTAGTTATTATACCTAACATAAGATGTTTTTATATTTATTTACCAAAGATCACTATAACCTACTTTTTTAAGTTTAAGTTCAAATTTACCAAACACTACTTTACTTATTTTCGCAGTTGGTCATTTTAAAAGAACAACGGCTAGCAATTATTTTAAAAACTACAACAATCTCAAACGAAGCCTAATAAATAAGATACCAACAAATCTATAACAATTCTAAAAATAAAACCATGCAAAAATGATGTTATTATCAATTTTGAGTGTTGGACTGGTATGACGACCCTACAAGGGTGAATATGGTTTAATTAAACTTTTCAATAAATATGCCCAAATTAAACTAATTAGGTAATTTTAAAATTAAATTAATATAAATCGTAGCTAATTTGTGCTAAATAACAAGGTTGATAAAACATATGTAAAAGAGTGTACAATCAATATCAACTAACAAGAATATGCAACTAAAATTAAATACAAAAATAGTTAGAAAAGAGTTAGAGAAGAAACACCACAATTTTATAATGGTTTGGTCAAACTTGACCTGCATCCACTTTTTCAAACACGTTATAGAATTTTGATAGAAAAACTTCATTTGACTATTTTCACGAATTTGAGCCGAACCGCTATCTTGCTTCTTTTTCGGGTTCAAGAGCAAACCTGATCCTGTCCACGAGTTAGGATCCAACTGTCATAATATTTTAAAACTTTAAATCACAAAAAAAAAAAAAAACTCTCTAATAAGAGTGAGTATACACTTTTGAGCTCATAATGATTAACCCTCACAATACAATAATAATTCTCTAAAGGATAAAATGAAAAGAATGAAAATTGGAAACTTTTGAGAGAATAACAACGATGACTTTTGTAATTTTTGAGGATTGTAAGGTTGAAAAAAAAATTATTGAAAATTTGGGGAAAATGAAGTATTTAAAAAGAGAGGAAAGATGTTGAAATCCAAAATCATTTTGGATCATTGAGCAAAAGAAAATTAAATGGTGGAGATTTAAACTCAACTAATATAATGATATATATATTTTTAAAATCATTTTTTTAAAGGCCAACAAAAACAAGTCCATCATTTAAAAAAAAACTAGTCGTTCCACACAAACATAAAATAATAGTGCATCCATTTTCGTTTTCAATTTTTTTTAAAGTCAATCAAAAAATCAAAAGCCACATGTGTTACTCCTTAATTGCTCAAAGTGACTTTCTCTAACTCATTCTATTTGATTATTTGGCCGCCACGTCACTTAGGTATTTTTCGATTAAGCTTCTTTTAGCAATATTTTTTTCGTTTGAACTTCAATTTGGATAATTCAAAAGACGACATAATTGTTGTTTCGAGCCTACGCTAGACTATTCAAAATAATAAAATTGTCAATAAGAAAATCAGATTTGTTATCATAAAAAATATATATTAATTAATTATTTAAAAATAAAAAATACAAGAAAAAAATAGAAACGTGTTTAGTATACTTATTTTAAAAAACGAACTGTTGAAATAATTTATTTTAAAAAATAATACATTATCGTTTTGTTTACTTTTAAATATTGTTTTAAAAAATTATAAATACGAGATCCCATTTTCAAATTTATAATCTAACACATATTTTAGAATTTGAAATTACTTTTTTCAAATACATCCAAAGAAAAAACAGAATGTGTGTGTTTTACATTGAATTCTTTGTTTTGTAAAACAATTTTCCGATCACTTTTGTCCGAATTTATTTTCTTTTGAACCCTACTTTTTCCTTCCTCCTCGCCGACCGCTTCCCTCCCAGGCAGGCAGCCACTGCAACCCAGCCTGTCGGACACCGCCGCCGCACGACGCTTCTTTCCGACGCCGCTGCCGCTGCCCAACGTCAGCAAACCCACCCTCGGCTGTTTTAGTCGCTTCCTCTCACCCTTTCACACTTTGCCGCCTTCTGCGTAATTGACCTAAAATGGTGGAGTGGAAAACGTAGCACTTGATGGCAGTTCTTCCTCAACGAATGTTTTTATTCAAAAACTTGAAACTACCACGTGCAAAGAACTTGTTTTATAAGATTTCCCTGCACTCAATCCTAACCAGTGGGTGATTGCTGAACTTATGCTACTGAATAACTCCCGGCGATTGATTGAAGCTGTGCAATTGCGTTTCTTAAAAAATTCCTCGGAAAATTTTAGTTTATGGGGTTTTAAGAGTTCAAGTGCAGTAATTCAATTGTTCTTAGTTTGCCCTTTGTCTTTTACTGGCATTTGGAAATGGTGGAGGATGTTGAATCCAAGCCTGAATCATCTAATTCATGCTGTAAAGTGGTAATGATTTCTTTCTTTCTTCCTTCTTTCTCTTCTGCTTTTTGTGATTTATTGGTTGCATTTTTATTTCATTGTGGTTCTTCTGGGTCCAGTGGAAAGATTCGTGCATGAAGCTCGAAGAAAAGAGAATTGCTTTACGGCAGGCAACCAAACTCCTTAATGAACAATTCAAGAGGATTGAGGTGGAGAATCTTAATCTTAAAAAAGGTAGAATCTCAATCATAATTATTATCCTCTGCCTGTTTCTATATGTTGTAAAAACGAGGTTTCTTTTAGCAGGATGGGTCTGGGTATTGCAGAAAGAACATTTATTCATTGTAGAATTTATGAGTTGTGGTACTTTTGCCAACAATAACACGGAGATGTGACATATGATTTAATTGAAAAAAAAATGTTAACTAGCACAATAAATTTTTGTATCTTTACTTAATTGTGTTCACTGGAGAAGATGTTTATCATCGAATCAGGTCTAATGTTTTTTTCTTCCCTGTGATTCTTTTCTTAATTGTTTAATTAACAGACAAATGATACCAACTGTGTAATTCCCATCACTTATTTCTTTTGTGTTGAGTTGTTCTATTTAAGAAGTAGATTTGATTTCAACCTTTATCCAATGAAAGCGTCATTTTCCTTGATATATGCATCAGTTTGGTGGTTTTTGTGTCGCCTTGCAACTTGCAGCTTGCTGCTTGCCTAATGCAGGAGATGAAAAAGATCTTATGCTTAGCTGTTGAGCATGTGGATTTTAATAGAAAAGCTGTAGTTCGTTGATTTTAGTTAATATCTTCTTATTTTTCTACTACTTGTAACATTGTTGATAATTAATTGGTGTAGAATATGAGGAGGAAAAGGCTCGAGCTTCCCTTGAGAGAGAGGGGAAAGACAAAGAATCTGCTATTAGAGTGTCTTTAGAGAGGGAAATTTTGGACTTGAAATCTCAAATTTCGTCATTGAGACAAAACGATGTAGAGGCAGTTGATGTTCGAGGGGAAGTAGATCATCTCAATGCACTTGTTGCTGAGGGTAAGAAAGAAATTATCCAACTAAAAGAACTTCTAGAAACAGAGAAGAGAAGGACCAATGCTGAAAGGAAAAATGCTGAAGCGAGGAAAGACGAGGCTGCCCAAGCGTTGAAAACTGTCAAGATTGAAAGGAGCAAGGCTAGTGACTTGAGGAAGTTTCACAAAGCTGAAATGGATAAGGTTAATGATTGCAGACAACAACTTGGGATGTTGCAAAAAGAATACGAAGAAACAAAGTTAAAGTTGGCTAGCGAAACATCTAAACTAATTGAGGTAAAGAAAGATCTAGAGATTGAAAAGCAAAGGGCTGTCAAAGAGAGAGAGCGCGCAGATTCTGAAATGTCTAAAGCGCGGGCTTCAAGGATGCAAGCTGAAGTAGCAATGAAACAGGCTGGGGAAGAAAAATCTAGGGCTGACAACTTATCGCAGCAACTGGAAAGAAAGACATGCAAGATTAAGGAATTGGAGAAGGAGGTCAAAGAACTTCAGACCGTGAAAATTTTTATTGAATCCTGTTGTGGCCAACAGGTTAAGAAAACTAATAAGAAGGGTGCGAAAAAGAACGATAAAACTTGGTTGGAAACGATACAGAGTAATGCAAATGAATTAAAGTTGGCTTTTGAGTTTTTGAAGGCTAAGGAGGTTAACACAATGCATAAGATGGACGGAGATTTGGGGATTATAAAGGAGAAGTCAGTGGATTCCAGCTTGATAAAATCATCGGAACTGAAAAACCATTTGGAGATTTATCGCAGGAAGGCCATGGATGAACAATGCCGTGCTGATAAATTGTCTCTTGAGTTAGAAGAAAAGAAAAGGAAGATTGAGGAATTGCAAAAGAACTTACGTGAATTGAATGCTTCTAGGAAATTAGTTGATGCATCTGGTGTTTCTTTACAACATGCTAAGAGTTCTGAACGTGCAGAAATGAAGCTTTTGAAAAAAAAACTAAAGTTTGAGAAAACGCGATTAAAACATGCTAGGCAAGTGGCTAACGTGGAAAAAACTCACCGTACCATTATTCAACAAGAACTGGGTCGTTTTAAGCTAGAGTTTGTCCAGCTGTCAAACCACTTGGACGGCCTACATAAATTTGCCTCTACTGGCACTAAGGATAACAATGAGTTGGAAAAGGTTGTTTTTTCCTCTTTAATTCCTTGTTTGTTAACTTTTAATCTTGTATCTATAGTACTGGCTATATTGATTGTTATATTTTACTTACTTGTAAAGGCACAATGACATCGCCTTATTGTCATTCCTCTGTTGGATTGGTCTTCCCACTTTTCCTCCGAATTGATGTAGGTTGGTTGTTGGTAACTTGAAACTGCATATCTTCATCGGTTTTCTGGTAACTCTAATTTTTACTAGTCTTGCCAGTGAAGAATTGATTGCGAATAATGTTGACTTTAGATTTATAGTTTTGCTATACCTCACATGGAGCTGATTTGAAATGAAGTTGTCTTCCGTTTTCAAATTATTAGAGATCTCAAAGATCCTTTTTCCTTTTTATTTTATTTAATTTTTATTTCTCACTACTGAATTGGTAGCTTTGATGCATTGCTTGTTCGATGCAACGATGCCCGTGTTTCACTAAATTTCTCGCTACTGAACTGCTGAGAAGTGCGAGGATATTAATATTTTCACCTTTCTCACTTGCTTTCTTTTTATTTCCTTTCGCCTATGTCTTTATGGATAGTTGTTGCATAAAATTGTTTATGATTGTCTTTTTTTCATTTTTTTCTCATTGAAAATGATTGTTGTCAATTAAAGGAGTTGTTGATTGCATATTCATTCTTAATTGAGTTGTTGTGGTCCTCTTCTATTCAACTGATTGCTTAATTCATGGTGAATTTACTCTTCAATTGTTGTTGTTTCTTACCATTCTCTACCCACTTTTGACTGAACACTTCTTTGTTGCATGGTTCACAGACAATGAATGCTAAGAACTTGCAAAATTTGTACTCAAAGAAGAATATACGTGCTATAGAGGCATTCCAAACCTGGATGCCTGATACTCTCAGGCAGACCACCCCACAACCCAGTGTGACACTGCTTCCTTTGTCCGGAGGGAATCATATCACATCTTTATCAGGTATTGAATCTAGGTTGGAGTCCTTTCCTGGAGACTCTAACAGAAAAATGTTACAAAGTTGTGCAGTCAATTCAAGTACTGCATCTTTTTCTGATGGTCAGTTGGTCGGCTCACAGGAAAAGGCTGGCCTTTGTTTGACAGCAACGAAACTAGTTGGAGAGAATTTGGATGTGCAACCAAGAATATCTAACTTATCTAGTGAAGTTAGTAAGATGAAAAACAATAAAAACCTGGTTATGATGACTGAAAATAGCGTAAGAAGTCCTATTAAAAACCATGTTGGAAGAGCTAATGAAAAGCAACTAAAGAGAAAACGGACCACTGAAGCTGTTGAATCCATTAATTATTTATATCATGAGAGTAACAAAGTGCATTCTCAGATTGAAGAGAACTCATCTCTTTTTCATGCTTTAAACAGTCCTTTAGAAAAGAGTGGACATGTGATTTCAAACTTGCTTCAAGATTCTTCTGCTGATAAGAAAATATGGGAGAGAAAAAAGGCTTTGTGCCAGAAGAAATTAAAGGTGCAATGTGTACTTGGTGATAATGAAATGAAGTTGAAAAGAGTTGACACTGAAGTTTGTGCGCCCAAAAGTAGTGGTAGACAACGTTCTCAACCTGTCAGCAAACTTACGGACAGTTTTCAGCTATGTGCAGACAAACTTAATAACTCTGTCATAAGTGAACTTCAAACCTTGGAAACTTTTGGGAATATAGCAGATGTGGACTATATGAAATTGCTAGATTTGGATAGTGCTGCTGATGAGGAATGGTACAGGAGAGCAGTGGAAATGCCACTGTCGCCTTCACTTCCAGATATTTATATTCCTGGCACTGAAATCTCTGCTTTGAATGATTTTAATTCTTTAGTAGATGAATTCCATAAAGAATTGCCAGATGACAGAAAGGGTCAACCACAATCACATAACGAGGATGTCACTGATGCTGAGATTAAGTCCAATTATACGCAATCCTGCAACTTTGACTTGTTAGGAGATATTCATAGTAGTCAACGCCAAGTTGATCCGTGTTTAATACAAGGGAGACATGAGAGGGATCTTTTTGATATTGTGCGGGCAGAAAATAACTGCCTTGATCAGGTTGGGGTCAGTGTAGGGATGCCTGGGACAAATGTTTCTCTCTCTGGTTGTGAAGGGATGGGAATATCAGAAATTAAATCTGGAACCCTGGACAACTCTATCCCTTGTTTTTGTGTTCTTTTCTCTGATTCAAAAGACTGTCAGAGCATCTTTAGAATTTTTTCAGCAACTAGGGCTTGTATAAAGAGGAGCTCTATAATTGGTCAAAAAGAATGGATGGTGCAAGAGATTTTGGCTTCCCTAAACATGGAGCATGAACTTTTATCGAAGTAAGTGTTTCATTTGCTTTACCTTGCATCTCTATTATCTATACCAGTACCAGTACAAATTATTATCGATAAAAATATTTTCTATTTCATGATTCCTCCTCCCTAAATAATAAGCAAGTTCGTAAATTCAGGGAGAAGACTTGTGTATTCTTTTCCTTGTTGCTGCTCAACTTCACCGTTGTTGCTGTGCATAAATATGGGAACTTTCTGAACTGCCATACATGCTTGGATTCTTTTTTGGGGCACATATGCGAAGGTTTACTCTCTCTCTCTCTCAGTAATTTATGAATTAACAAATTTAATGTATACGTTTCTTTTGTGGTTTCATATTAATGATATTTTCCATATTTCTTTCTTCTTTTTCCCCTTTTCTTTGCTGCCAGCAATGCTTGATCTGGAAATAAGAAGTTTGTTTGCTAAGTTGCTTAGTTTGGACAAGTTACTTGCCCTCATAGAAGACTTCCTAGTAGATGGACGGATCCTGTCATGTGCCGATGCCTCTATTGAGACATTGACGGAGGGGGTTTTGAGGGTGAATATCCCTATCGATGGTGTAAACAGAATATTGTCACTTACCCCAGCATCAACGGAGTATTTGATTGCAGGAAGTTCCATACTAGCGTCAATTTGTAAAGCAGTTGATCGTACTGATCTTCTTTGGGAGGTATCATACAGTATTTTGAGAAGCTGCTGGCATGAGCCTTCGTTGATGTTAACATTGCTTCATATTTTTGCACATATTGGTGGAGATCAGTTTTTCAATGTGGAAGGTTACGCTACTCTTAGGGCTGTCTTGAAATCAATAATCATGCACCTTGAGAAGGTCAGATCATCAGATGATGCTACTTTCACCCCACTCAAGAGAAATTGCAGAACAGAGTTTGCTCAATGTGCTAGCTGCCCTTTTTCAGAGGAAGTCATGTCTATGCCCACGACTGCCTCGTTTCTGTTGCAATTGATTCAGAAGAATATATCAAATGGGATCATGGATGAAGATTTAGAAAATCCAACCAGTTCGTTAAATCTGGAATCCTTGCTCAAGAGGAATATACCGAACCAGATCCTCAGCAATAATTCAAGTGAAAAAGAGGTCCATCCATCATTGTATTTGGACTGTGATGCTTCTTGTTATTTAAAGAAGTTCAAGGTGTCTAATGATGAACCACACTTTCTCTTCAATCCATCATTGTCTGATATTATCGATACCATCTCATTGGTCGAACTTCTAGCGTGCTACATGGTATTGGTCGTCACCTTTTTTTTCGCATTTAATTATTTTACATCAGTCTGTCATCATGTATTCTATCTTTTCTCTTTTTCTTTCTTCTTTTTGCTAGAGGAATGTGATCATTTTTAGAGGGTTAGAGGTTGTGGGTAGAGGGTATGAGATTTTTCCAAGTTTAATGTCAAGCTGTGTCTAAACTCTGTAAGTCGTAGAAGATTATAGAGCAAAAAAGAAGAAAGGGTGGCTGCTTAAATTAGACTCGGAGAAAGCCTTTGACAGAGTCGACTGGGAATTTTTAGAAAAAGTATTGAAAAAGAAGATCTTCGATGACAGATGGATAACGTGGATAATGGGATGTGTGAGGAATCCCAAGTACTCAATCTTTATAAATGGCCTGCCAAAGGCAGAATACAAGCCTCAATAGGGCTATGACAAGATGACCCACTTTTCCCCTTTCTTCCTTCTAGTAGGTGAAGTGTCGAGCAGAATCATATCAAAGTTACATGTGAAGAAGATGTTTGAAGGCTTTACAGTAGGCAAAGAGAAGATTCATGTACTTTACTTCAGTTTGCTGATGGTACTCTTGTATTTTGTAAATTTGATGATTTAATGATGGAAAATCTTCGAAAGACTTTGGCTTTATTGAATGGTGCTCAAGCCAAAAGATTAATTGGGAGAAATCATCCATTTGCGGGATCAATATTGGGGAGAATTTGACTGCTGCAGTGGCCTCAAGGTTAAATTGCAACATAGAGAAACTTCCAATTATGTACCTCGGATTACCATTAGGTGGTTATGCAAAGAGTATCTCTTTCGGCAGCCCATCATTGATAAAATTCAAGAAAAATTGAGTAAATGGAGGAGAAAGAGTCACTCTTTGGAAATCAGTACTGTCTAATCTCCCCAACATGTTAATGTTCACTTTCCTCGTGCCTGCCTCAATATCCAACTCTTTGGAAAGAACTACGAGGAAGTTTTTCTGGGAAGGTAATAATCGGGGGGGGGGGGGGGGGGGGGTTTGGGTTGGATGGAGGGCCCGGTTT
>JBBPDJ010000004.1:8687079-8700867 GCA_037974625.1 Cucumis cinereus | reverse complement strand
CCCCCCCCCCCTCCCTCCCCCCCCCCCCCCCCCTCTCTCACCCCCCTCTTCCAGGGTTAAATGGAGGCCTAGGTTTGAGTAACCTGAAAATCAGAAATCTAGCACTTTTATCAAAATGCGAATGGTGTTTTATGGTAAATCAGAGTTCTTTATGGTGTCAAGTAGTTAAGAGTATACATGGAAGCAATCCTTTTAATTGGCATACAAGTGGAAAGGAGTATTTGAGCCTAAGAAGCCCATGGATTAGCATCTCTAGACAATGGTGCAAAGTTGAAACATTGGCTGTCTATGAAGTGGGAAATGGCAACAGAATATTCTTCTTGACAGATTTTTCCGAACTCTAATTCTTGCTTCAGAGCACTTGATGAGATTAAGAGTCTCTAAAGCTATGCTTTCCAATCCTCCAAAGTAAGCCATGATAACTTCAAATATATCTCTTCGCCATAGGTTGAGAGGGAGGTTTTTGATTGACAACCATCCTCCAAACCCTTTAAGAGCTGGTCTGCTGTGTTTGGCTTCATTCCATTTTTCAAATAACAGATGATATTTTTCATAATTAAACCATTTGCCCAGTGAATAAATCATATCTTCTAACTCCCTTTGGGTAACTTTAGGAATGGCTTTGTCTGCAAATAATGGATTGATTTTGATTTTAACTTGGAACAATTCTTCTAGGAATGTTGAGACGTCCTTCTATTCGTCAAAAATGAATAATCTTGTTAAAACCCACCGGTTATTGAAATCTTCCTCTAGGATATCATCACTTTTCCCCACCTAGTATTTCTGCTCGATCGGCTTTACAGTTTGTCTTTCTCTAGAAGATTGACTTGGATTTTTGAAACAATAGTTGTACTCTGTTTTCCGGTAATAAAAACAGCGTGTGCTTCACTCACGGAGACCTTAACTTTATCTGCCTAACTTGATCCTGATTTGGGTGGATGGGATATCCTTGGTCCTAATTGATCATATATTGAAGTGTGGACCATGCGTTGTAGTCGTAATTCATCATCTGAAAATTCTTTATCATAGTCAGGAAAGAGGACCAACCTTGCTTTGAATTTCCTGAGAAAATGTGAACAAAAGATTGGATTCTGGAGGCACTTCGAGCAACACATCTCAGAAACCATCCTGAAGGGGTTCAAAATTTGGATAGTCTTGTTGTTCCTTTTCCATCGGTTCCATTTCTGTTGAAGAACCTCCAATCTTGCTCTTTGACTAGAACCGATAGTGACTCAACGAACCATTCGAGTTGCAGCTTGGATAATCTGAGGATTTTTCGGAATTCTACATCTTCAATGTAGAACAGCCCCTTTTCAAACCATATGCAATAGTAAGAATCAACAACTTTGCAGCTTTTCACTTCCATATATGAATTCGTTGAAGACGCCTGATGCTTGCCGGGGAAAGTTGTGGCTGGAACAGGGGGTTAGGGAGAGGAGAGAGGAGATTGGAGAGGGGGAGAGAGAGGAGAGAGAAGAGAGAGAAAACTTACCTCCTTCATTTTTTCTAAAATCATTTTTTCTTGCGTCCAATTATTAAGAGCTATTCTGTGTTCAATTGTTGAGAGGCATTTGATTTTGTTCGCTTGTTGCTGCTACTGTTGTCTACTTGTCCTCAATTGGGTAGTTGCTTGATGGCTCTCTTGCTTGTGGTACACACAAGCATACACATATTAGAGTTCTGTTTTCTAGTGGTTATTGTCGGTTAGTTTTACGTGTACTATATTTTTAATTTATAATCGAGAAAATTCTAGTTAAGGTGGTAGCAACATTGCAATAATATCCTTCGAGTCTTGAAGTGGATTACTTTCTGTTACACTGCAAAGTTGATATCTAATCTTTGAGCGAACTGAATATAATGTTGCTTATCTTGAGATCTGGAGCTGAGACTGCTTTTGGTTTGCTTATCAATTGCAGAGCTGGAATTGGACATTCGCTAACATTATCTCTCAGCTGATGGAATTATTGAAGTCATCTGCTAAGAAGGGCTTCGCAGTTGTGATTCTTCTTGGCCATCTTGGGAGGTAAGACAGTGCTACTCTCTGGTATTAAAAATCCTTGTGTAATTTGTAGTGCTTAATCTTCTTCTGAATAGTAAATACATGTTAGAGATTAAACTTGTGCAGCCAAAGGGAGCTTATTACCACATATGATGAAAATTGAAATGTCTGTCAATGCGTTGATACATCTGTAGGTTGGAGGATCGACCTTGATATTAAAGGTTAACTGACACCTCCAATATCTTTTATAAAACACAAACATTACAAATTATCATCTATTAATCTCAATATGAATACAAATATTAATAATAAAATCTATAACTTAGTTTGGAAGTAAAAACAACTAAATTATTAATTTAAATAGTTCTTATAAATTTTTTTATATAAAAAAATATCCGTTAGATATCAATATTTTATCGATGTATCCATATAATTGAAATCTCGATATCAAGGATATCAATATCTCTCTCTTTGTCTCATTTTCTTTTTTGAATTTTGAAACCCACAAAAAAAAAGCATTTACCCATGTCTTTATCAATATCTTTGACGCTCTCTTTGTCTCATTTATGTATAACTTCTGGAGACTTTGCACATCCAGTTAGGGAACTTTGTTGTTGTCTTGGTTACATATGTTTTTTCGTTCTTTTTTTGCTATTTGAAATGCACTGAACTTACGGATGCACAATTATACTATAGAGAATGCACGAACAGTTTCACTGTTTGCTCAAGCGGGCATTGAAATGTAAATAATTTAAATTGTGACCAGTCATCTAACTTTTAATTTATAACTGCAGGTTAGGTGTAGATGCTGGAGGCTTTGACGATGGAGGAGTGAATATCTTGAGATCTAATCTATCAGCATTTCTTTGCTTGGACACTACCATTAAATCAGGTCTCTGTGTTCAAATTGCTACTGTTTCTGCCTTGATAGGCCTTCTCCCTTTTGATTTTGAAACTATCATTCAAGATAAAGTAAGCTATCTAGCCTCTTCGAGTCATTATGCTGAGGTTAACTTAATAAAGACGTGGTTTTCTTTATTAAGTCCGAAACAGAAGGAGTTGTCACGTAACATTTTACAAGTTGGGGTTTGCAATGTAAGCTGATAATTGAGATTTCCTTTCTTGATGCAACGTTTACCCAAATGAAGTTGCTACCTGTTTCTGATGCGTGGACAAGAGGTTATCACTACCAATTTTTGAAGACTCACCTGTAGATACTTAGGAAATTTAGGATTTGTACATATCTGTAGCCTAGTCTATTTTTCTTCCACACTTTAAAGAGGGGAGGATACACATAGTTTTATGTAATGTTTTTATTGAGTACATTAATATTCTGAAATAAAAAATTGTACATTATCCCAGTTACTTCCAGTGTCATCTGCTCCGATCATTTGCTAGAATTTTGGTCGACTTTTATGACAAAGTTGTCTTAAGTTTTGGCATAATTCTGTCTGATGTTTGACCTCCAACAATAAAGGTATATTTCCTTATTTTTCATCCGTTGATAACTGTTATTGGTGTAGGTACGTGCAATCTCTCTCTTGCTCCTCCATCTCTTCTTCCAATCTGCTGGCTGTACTGTTGTCAACGAGTTTATCTCCTCCCTCTCTTTTTCCTCCCTCTCTTTCTCCTCATCCTCTCAATACCTCACTATCTTTGTTTTTCGTTACCTCTGGATTTATATATATTTTTTCCATATCTGAAAGATTTCCCATTACTTGTGTAATTTTCTCCATTTTTTAGATTTGAAGTTGATGAGTGGAGCGACAACGGAGGTAGGGGCGGACGAGGGCAGGGGCAGGGTTAAGGCTGAGAAGGTGGGGAAAATACTAATTCAAAATAAACATTTTAAGTTGTTTATTTCTACTCTGTTGAGCAACATTCACCACTATTGATACATTTGTTTTCCTACAATAGTGGAATTCTCACTGCTCATCACCACAATGTTCATCGATAGAGAAGAAAGAGGGAGAGAGAAAAAGAGAAAAAGGAACGAGAGAGGAGAGGGAGCAAGAGTAATAAGAAAAAGAAAGTAGGGGAGAAAGAGATTTGTTGATGCTAGCAAAAGAGTTCAATTTATGGCATGTTTATAGAAGGTCAATTGTAATATACAAAACATAATTTGTTTGAAGAGGTGAGGGTGATTACGTTTGAAAATTAAATGGGATTCACCAGAAATTTTTTAATTCATTTTTCAGATTTTGTTCTCATCCACCATCATTTCTCACTAATATTGGTTTGGGTTGTCGATAACTAATTTTAATAAAAGTCATTTTTATCGATAAAATGGTTATCAATTTTTTTCATGTGTCGACTCTATCGTTAGAGCAAATAGATTTGTGTTAAAGCCATTTTATCGATAAAATGGTTATTGATCATAATAGTGCTGTCGACAACCGTATTGATAAGGAAAATTTTGTAGAAATGCATATCGATAAAATTGTTATCTCTCTTTCCATTACAAGTGCTATGTAAACAACCTCAATTGTATTCAAATTACGTTTGTGAAATACCTTCAAATGAGAGGTTGTTAGGTGTAGAGCCAAATTCACTCTAAAGTAAGTCCAAAAGTATCACTAGACACCAGTGCACATCAGCATATTAAAGTGAGATATTTATGATTTTAACTCTGCATATCACATTGGTGTCATGTCTTGATGCAGTAGAAATTGAGATGAATTTATGTAAATTCTGATGTAATTGTTTTACATCACTTTTGGTTCTTTTGCTATTAACTTAAAGAGTAGCATCTCACATTGCTTCCTTCTGGACTAAAAACAAAATTCTAAACCCATCTCTCTAGGACTATAAATCCACACTTTCCTTTTATATAAAAATGTATGCAGAAAATGGAAGAAAATTCCTCATCAGTGAACATAGCAAGTCAAATCACACTCTTACTCTCACTCTCAGTTTGAAACAAAGAAAATAAACGTGAAAAATCATCGTTCAAACTCCTAGAAATGTAAATACTCAACCTTATATCACTTCTACATTATTAGAGAGCTTTGATACTGTTAAAAGGAAGCTAGTTGCAATAACTGGAGCCTTATTATTGATGGAAGATTAGTCAATACTTGGGACTTCTTCTGGATTTTTTAGTCCTAAATGATGCAGAGGCAGCCAAAGGAGGAATGCTCTGTTCATGCCTGAAAAAGTTACCGGGATCAACTTTTGTCTTTACGTTCACAAGCCTATTGAAGTTGTTCTTGAAATATTTGTTGCCCCATTCACTGGCCTGAGCCATGCTTGTATTGTCCTTCTTGTTCATACCCAAATCAAGATCTCTGTAGTTTACATATGCAGCTCTTGGAGACTTGGAAACATATGGACCCATGTAGTTGTAAAGTTCTCTGATCCACTCTATGTGTTTTGCTTCATCTTTATCTCCATCTTGCCATGGGTTTACATACTGAATTTTGAACAAGTTTCCTTTTCTGTGTGGGAATGGGATTTCATTCTCTGAGATCTTGCTCATCATTCCTCCATAAGGGTTCCAGATCATTAGTGGGCTTTCTTCTTGAAGAAACATTTTCCATAGACCTTCCAATGCAGTTTCTGGGATTGGGACTTGAACAAAGTCTGATTTAGCTTTGAAGTAGTTCTTGAATAGTGGCTTTCCTTGTAGAAGGAATTCAGGTGGTGTATTAGGTGGTTCTCCAGCTATGTAAAGAACTGATTTAATCCAGCTGGTTTCAATACAATCTTTTGGTGTCAAACCCAATTCAGGGAAGCTTTTTCCCATAATTTGTAGGAGTCTGTTGGAATCTCCAAGGAAGAGAGCATTGTAAGCTGTGGTAATGGTTCTTTTTTTTGTAGCTTTATCATTTGTTACTTGTATTAGGACTCTAATGAACAAGTCTTCATCCAACTTGTCAGCAACTTGCTGCCATTTGTACAGGATTTGAGTGGCACCTTGCTCCAATGTCTTTGGAACAGTGAATACTGTCACAGTTTCTGGAACAGGAACCAATTGCAACTTCCACCAAAGAATAATCCCAAAGCTACCTCCAGCACCCCCTCTAATGGCCCAAAAATAGTCCTCTCCCATCGTCGATCTATCGAGGATTCTACCATTAACATCAACAATCCGAGCATCAATGACATTGTCCGCTCCAAGGCCATATTTTCTCATCATGGAGCCATAAGCACCGCCAGTTATGTGGCCACCAATACCTAAGCTAGTGCAAAGGCCAGCAGGGAAGCCATGGACATTGCTTTTCTCTGAGATTCTATAGTAAACTTCACCAACCGTTGCACCAGCCTGAACCCATGCAGTGTTATCTTGGATATTCACTTCGACCGAATGGAGTTTGGCTAGGTCTATGACAATGAAAGGACTTTCGATTTCGGAAGCGTAGGAAAGACCCTCATAGTCATGGCCACCACTACGCACTCGAAGATGTATCAGGAGCTTCTTGGAACAAATAACGGCTGCTTGGACATGAGTGTCATACAATGGAGTGAAGATAAATTGAGGCTTGGGAACTGAAGGATCCAAGTATCTGAGGTTTTGTGCAGTTGATTGAAGGAGAGGGAAGAATGAAGCATTGTTTTGAGAACAAACAGAGGATGAAGGAACAGATTGTGGAGAATTGAGAGATACACATTCTACAAAACTTTGCTCCAATGAAGCAGAGGTTGAAAGTACTGAAAGTGAGAGAAGTAATAGAATCAAAATGGAAGAGCCTGACCACAACATTTCTTTTGCTGATTTCTTTTTGATGAAATTTTGATGATGATGGTTTAAGAACTGCTTCTACATATGTGTATATATAGCTATAGCTGTGATGAGTTTGAGAATATGTATTGGTTTGGTTAACAGTCTATTTGAGGTAAGCCAAACGTCATGCAAACTTAACAATTAAATATCATTTTTAAATTACATATAAACTTTTAGATTGTATATTTTAATATTTATCCATAAAAGTAGCATAAAAGAGAAAATAATGACAAAAATAGAACAGTGAAGTCGTATACGTGGTACATAATTCAACAAAGTTGATTTAAGAGATTAATTGTTTACGGGATCTATGACTTCATGCCATATCCAAACTTCTTTCCTCTTTTTCATTTTTCCTTTATTTATTTATTTAATATATATGTTTCCTTATTCAAATTGACCTCACCATTTTAATTTCTGTAGGATTATTTTCTTATTAAAATCAAGTTTCAAATTTCAATTAATTTATTGCTTTTGTTGATTACAATTTTCATTTTTTTCCCCTTAAAATATGGTTTTTAAAATTTCAGTTATAGTAATATATTTTATTTTTAGTTTTTTTAGAAAGATATATTTTTATCAGTTTCCAATTTTAATTCTTTTAATTAATTTCCTTCTTTCATTTTTATTTTATTTTCTTAAAAATATGTTTTTAAAATTTAAGTTATAGTAATATATATTTTATTTTTAGCTTTTGTAGGAAGATATATTTTTGCCGATTAATTTTATGTTTTGTAGCTTTTGTAGGAAGAAATAATAATAATAATAATAATAAAAATAATAAAAATAGAGAGATAGAGACTGTCTATATCTGTTTATCCACACCCAAATGTTACATTTTTCAACCAATAATCTCCTAATTAGAGAATAATAGTCCGTGGTTTATTATGCTATATTTGAAATAAATTCTCATTTATTTATTTTAATAATACTAAAACCATAAATTGCATCAAATAAATATATATAATCAGAGCTGAAGTCGAAATTGAAATGTTATATGTTTTTTTGGTTAATTATGATAAAAATTGATTTTGAACTATTGAACCCATGTTTTAAATTGATTTTGAATATGGCATCGTAAATTTAGCTATTTTAAAAATAGTCTCAAATTAAACAGTATGTTTAATGTATGCAGAGATGGTAATTTATGAAATTATATTGGATGTATGGTTAGGCACAATATCATTTTCAAATCTTAATTAAATTACATATTAAGAAGAGCATGGGTTTAGTGATTGGTTAGAATCAAATATCATTTGGGGAAAATATAATGCGTATTTAGATCATTATTACATCCACTTTTGGTAATAATAATATGATTATGATTGTGCAAATGTAATGCTAATTTTATATAAAATCCCAAATAACTCACCTCTCTCTCTCTCTCTATAAATCGTTTAAAACACGGTTTTAAGTATTGACAAATTTACTTAGGATTTATTACAGAAAAAAAGTAAAATTTTGTTATACTTATATTGGTCTATTTTATTACTTTCTTTGCAAATATGAACATTTGAATCTCAACTATACAAAAAAGAATATATGCGTTGAGTTACGTTTATTACGATGGTTAAAATGTTTTCTTTAATGACGTTGAATTTTAGTTTAAATATTGAGATTTTAATTTTATTTATATATTTGGTTAACGTCTGACATCTAATGCTATTGATTATTTTTTATGAATATCATAAATATATAAAAAAAAAAACCATAAAATTGAGTTAAATTAACAAATAAGATTTTTACCCTTTTAAGATTTGAATTGTTTTTTAGACAACCATCACTTTCTATGAGACTATGAGATTTGGTACAATGTGTAGTTGATAATAAATTCTTGTTTGGGATAGATTTAAACATTTGCATGTCCCTAAATAATTATTGAGTGCAAATTCAAAATATTTTTTACAATTTACCTCTATTTTATCAAACGGGTTTAGAACTACTTGTATGATAGTACTACTTTTAAATATAACAAAATGAACGTAAATATTTATAAATATAATAAAATATTACTAATAGATACTGATGGACATTGATCGACTACTATCAATATATCATTGATAGATGTGATAGACATTCAATGTCTGATGTCTATCACTAATAAGCTATGGCATTTTTTTATATCTATAAATATTTTTGCAATAATATCCTAAATGAAGTTCATTGTTTGGTACGAAAGAAAATTGAATGTTTTTAAAATATGAAATGATTTCAAGCCTTGTTTTAATTAAAAAAACTTTCCCGACTAAAATGTCTAAATTTTGAAAGATTTCATAAGATTTTGAAAATAAATTACTAAATTAACTTTGTCAAATTCTAATTTTTAATTAACACATCATAATTATATGTCAATATTGGTAAATTATTAACTTTATTTTCTTTTTCAGTTATCATCCAAACACACAATTTTAAATACACTCATGTTAAATATTTTTTTTGTTCCAAACAAAGTACTTAATATAAAACCATTTCTCAAATTTCAACTCATTTCTTAAACTTTTTTGAATCCAAAGACATGGTAAAAGTTGTTTTTACATATAACGAAATAAACTAAAATATTTATAAATATATCAAAATCTTTCTTTCTTTTTTAGATAGACTACAACATACTACTATCTATGTTGGAATAGACGTAAATAGTAGTCTATCGCAGTTTATCACTGATAAACTGCAATATTTCTCTATATTTATAAATTGTTAACAGTTTTGTCATTTAAATTTTTTTTTCTATTTTTAAATATTTATTTCCTTTCTAAAATTTCCTTTCTTATATTATTTAGTTCTAAATGGCACTTAACATAAAAAAAAAAAAAAAAAAAAATCAAACTTTCAACTTATTTAAAAATAATTGCATACTAAAATTTCAATGGATGAAAATAGTTTCTATAATTGCAGCCCAAACTTTTGAATTTACAATTTCAATCTTAACATCAAAGTACACAAATGGTTGGAAGTTGTAACACTTTAGTATTTATTATTTGCTCATTTAGACTGTCATTGCATTTACTAAAAACACTTTGACAATTCTACTCAAGAAAGATGTGAAAAAAAAAAGTGCTTTTATCATTTCATTTTAAATTCAACCTCTTTTTTATTATTTTTTTCTTAAAATGAAAAATGAAAAAAGAAAAAAGAAAAAAGAAAAAAAAAAAGAAAAAGAGAAACCCATCATTTAAGGGTGTGAGTGTGGGTTGTTGACCCAACTTTCATCTTAATCCACAAAACACTCTTACCTCCAAATTTGGGTAATGGTTCATGTTTGTGGCTCCCAATTTTAACAAGGCTAATACCTATGTTTATGAAGTAGTCTAAGGTTAAATCATTTTGTATAAACCTAATTTTTTTAGATCTATAATTAAAAATAAAAAAGTTATAATTTAGTTTTTCAAAATTAAGACTACAAACTTTACTTCTTCTTATTTGTTTCTTTGTCTTTATTTTGAAAAAATTATTGTAAATGACAAAACTGCTGAAAATATTTATTAATATAACAAAATTTCAGATTCTATCAATGTTGATTGACACTGATACACTTCTATTGGCTTCTAGCAATGTTCTATCATATTCTAGCGTTATCATTGATAGACACTGATAGAAGTCTAATATATAAATCTAGCAGTGACTATCATTGATAGAATGTGAAATTTTGCTATATTTTGTAAATATTTTGCTATATTTAAAAATATCCCTTTATTTTGTCTACATTTTAGAAGTGTTTGAATGTAAAGACATGTTTTGAGAATTAAAATAAATAGTTTTTGTTTTTAGAGGTTGAATACTAAAAATTCATATGTTTACATAAAATGAAATATAAAAACTATAATTAACAGAAAACAAACACAATTTTCACATTAAATAATCATTTGAGTCTTGAAAATTGTAGTTTATATTCTTACATTTTTAACCATTTTTGTCAAAGAAATATTTGAATTTGTTCTCAAATCTAAGAAAAGACCGATTATTATTATTATTTTATTTTCAAAACAGTAATTTTTGTTTTTAAAATTTGACTGAAAATTACATATTAAACAAAATGTGACTAAACAAACAAAAATTTAAGAAACAAAACTTGAAATGAAATTGTTGTAAAACCGGGTTGTAATAGTTTGAATTTGGTTTATAGCTAGGTTTAGTTCTTAGAAAAAGTAGGATACACATCAAACTTTTTTTTTATTAGTGTCTCCTCATATAATTTTGTTTGTTTGTTTATTTATTTGAATTTTTAGAAAAAAGTTATTGTAAATAAAACTGTACTACAAATACAACAAAATTTCAGAATCTATCGATGTCTATCAGTGACTATAGACCTTGATAGAAGTGGATCAATGTCTATCATTGATAGATTCTAAAATTTTTCTATATTTTATAAATATTTTAGTTCAATAATTTATTATATTCGAAAATAGTAAAAAAAAAAAAGAAAAAATAAAAAAAATGTGTGAACTCATAACTTAATTTACTCTCTAAACCCTAAACCCTAAATTATAAATTTCCTCTTTAAACATTCATGTTTATGTCTAACCCTTCTTCTTAAGAGAAATTTTAAATTTTGTGTTCAAAATCTTTTGGAACTTTTTATTTTATAGATCTATTAGGCTCTTGATAGATTCACCATTTAAAAAGAATAAACTAATGAATTTCATTTGGACAATAAATTGACTTTTTGTGTCCTACATATTTATAAATTAAATTATAGACACAAAACTATATATTATATTAGAAAATGTCGAAAAGTTAATATTAAATATTTATAATTTAACCTTTTTGTTTTTTGAACCACCAAACAATTGACTTAACTAATCAAATGTCCAAAAAAAAAAAAAAAAAAAATCAATATCTCCCGAAAATTAGAGACAATAGTGCGTGTTAATTTTCAAACTCTTTAATCACAATTCAATGCAACTAGAATTTTTTGGAAGGCAATACCCTAATTAATCATGTGCATATATTTTGACTTATTATATCATAACTAAGAAATCTTAAGCCCTCATTTTGTGGAACAGTTCTCGCCCTTAATTATGTTTTCCATTGTGATTAAGTTAAACCTTTAAAGGTTTAGGGTTACGATCAAATCTCGAACATTAGATGTCAAGATCTTTAAACTAGAGGATTTTTACCATGACATGAGTTTAGACTAACGTACTTTGATCCATGATTATTGATCCTGTAACGGATTGTGTCTCTTTCTTGGTCTTCTTTTAGAACTTGATTGTGTTTCTTGATGTGAGAGAAAATAACTACCTTAATGAGTTAGAAAGAAGACCGATCCATAAGGTTTTATCTTTATATAGATATCTCCTATCGAAATATTTAATATTTAGGAAAATAATTACTTGCGTCCTCAATTTTCAAACCGATTCGGACGGTTACTTAACCAAAACCGTAAAACATTTTAAAATTTAAAATAAACAAAACAAATCATTTTATTTAAAATAATCTCTTACTTAGATATCATGTCTCAATCTTATACTTAAGATGATTTATTTTGCTTTGCTTAAAGGTTCTTACTTTGTTTCAAAACTTATACTTTAACACTTAGCTTGTTTCATGGTTATCTTCTCTTTAAATCATTTCATGTTTAACTTTTTTCTTCAAATTTCAAGCTTAATAAATACGCAGAGAATCAGTCAACGAATCATGCTTAGCTAACTCAAAGCTTTACTTAATAGTTCTCACTTGAAATTCATGCTTTAATTTAGACTTTAAATTTATTTTGTCACTTACAACTTTAAGCTAAATTCTTTATGCCTTCCCTTAGGTCTCGTTAACTTCTTTAGAGCTTCTTGACTTGTAATTAGAGAAATAAATCCATAATAAATCATTTTGGACTTAGAAAATAATTTATAAAATATAATTATATTAATGTTAATTATTAATATTATTATAACTTTTATTTTATTTATTTATTTTTTCTTTTTCTTTTCTTTACCTTCTTTTCTTTTTTTTTTCTCTTTCTTCCTTTTCATTCGTCTTCCTCTCGCGCGCAGAACCCCTCCCCCACGCTGCTTGCAGTCACCGTCGCCCATCCCCAGCCGTTCGCGACGCTGCACGTACGCTCACCTTCTCTCTGCCGCACGAACACGTCGCCGCGCCGCGTCGGATTGTGGAAGCCGCTCGCGCCGCCCTCCCTCGCTCTGCAAGCCGTCCGCGTCTCAGCCGCTTCCTCACTCTAGATCTGCGCCGCGCCGCACGTCTGGCCTCTCGTCTGTGCCAGATTGCGAAGCCGCTCACGCCATCGCCCGCCTCCCCGCTCCCACGCTTCAAATCTCGCGTCGCGTAGCGTTGCACGTCGCGCCAGTCTGTGGCTCTTTGCGTCAGTCCGCGCCGCCGCCAGATCTGCATTCTTGACGACGAGTTGACGACGCCGCTGGTCTTCTCGTCCGCCAGCGCAAGATCCAGCCGTGAGCCGTGCTGGATCTCCCTTCCAAGCCGCTTCGCCGCTGCTGTGAGCTGCGCCGCCATGACGTCGAATTCTGCCGCCTTTCTTGGAGGTTTGGGTAAGTGAGGTAAGAGTCTCATAAATTGATCTTTTGGAGATTTTGTTACTCTTTACCGTTTTGATTGGAATGTTGTTGGATTAATTTAGGTTCTTAGCGTTCTTGAAGGAACGAATCGCTTGATTGATTGTAGCATTGGTTGGACGTTGTTCGTTGGATTTCGAGTAAGCTTTGGGTAAGTTTGAATCAAGACTTTGGGTCCTTGTCGTTCTTAGTTTAGCTAAGTTGGTTAATTAGTCTTACTCTTATGTTTAGGGTGTTCTTCAAGGACTTTTGGAGCAATTCTATCTTCCGAGCGATTTGGAGGTAAGAGGTTTTCTACTGTCTTGCAACCCAACTCTTGAAATGTGTGAGCCTTTAAGTTAATGCGGTTTATACGTGTTTTCCTGATATGTGATATCATTGATGTGTGCAATATGTGAAAAGTATAGTTGTATGTGAATAGGATTGCATAACTAAATTATACGGGATTACTGCTATTAGCCATAATGACTGGACTGTTATATCTGCGTTATATATGCTTTGTGGTCTTTGTAACGTAGGTATAGACGTCGACATGTTGAATGGCT
>JBBPDJ010000004.1:8676161-8686979 GCA_037974625.1 Cucumis cinereus | reverse complement strand
CTCAAACAGGCATAGAATACCATCTTAACACCTTATACGCCAAAAGCGTAGGTTCGGTAGGAGTAATCCTTACCTCAGGTTACCGAGATTTTCTTAATCAAAATAGCTCCAAATGACCCTAAACACACAAGAATCCAAATTAATACTTTTTCCTTCCAATCAGAGAATATTAATCAATTCCAACCATTACCAGTCACTTTCGAACTTACCAACGAACCAACAACGAAAAGGTAGAAGCGACAAAAATTCAGAGATTTGGCTCGGGTCGGCTCGGGTCGAGGAAAGCAGATCTGGCTCGGGTCAAAGCTGGACAGTGCGCGGGTGTGACAGATGGAGGTCCGGGAGTGGAGGCAATTTGAGATCTGGAGTTGGAGCGGAATGGAGGCGCGACTTGGGTGGCTACACGACACGGTTTTAGGGGCGGAGAGGAGGTGAATGCGTGCTTGGCGGCGTCAAATCTGATGCGTGGAGAAGCTCGGCGTCGCAGATCCGGGAGGAAACGGGTGGTGGCTGGAGCTCTGGCACGAGGGCTTGCGGCTTGTGATGGAGACAGAAGGCTTGTTGACCTCGGTTGGGCACGCGGATGGGCGGCACGCGGCGACGCTTGGTGGGCGGACGAACGGATAGATGGGTGACGCGTGGAGCGTCTCGACGTGAGGAGTTCAGATCTGGCGTGGATTGGCTACGGCGTCGCTCGCAGAAGGCTGAGCGCGCGCGGGGCTGTGCGACGGGAGGCTCGGGCTGATGCGACGATGGGATGCGTGCGGCTGGCGACTCCCTCGGCTGAAGTGGAACTGGCGTGCGTGGAGCTTCGACCGGCGGCGCGTCGTGGCTGGGAGCGTTCGGCTACTGGGACTCAGGCGGCGGCGGCGGCGACGGCTAGGGCTTGACGGCGGCGGCGGCTAGGGCTTTCTTTGCAACCTTTTCTTTGTTTTCCAAGGAAGAAGATGAGATGTCCAAAAATCATAATTTGCTCATTAAAAAAAAAGAGAGAGAGAATAAAATAATATAATATATTATTTCATTCCCTTTTCCTTTTATTTTCTCCCAAAAATAAATTCTCTTCTCTTTCCTCTTTTAATCCAAATTTTCTCTCTCTTCTCATTAATTCTCTTTTCTTTTCCTTAACCAAAAACCAAATAAAATTAAACCCCAAACTAAAATTTGGGATGTTAAAGTTAACACTACAATGTAGGCACGCTAACCATCTTCCATACCTTTATCACCAAAGGCGTGAATTGAGTAGAAGTATTCCTTAACTCGAATCACAGAAATTCCCTTAGACAAAGATAGCCTCCAATTGACCCTAAACACATAAAACTTTAATCAAATTCCTTCGCATAAATAATTATTAATTAATTTTAACTCTTCGATAGCTACTTCCAAACCCACCAAATAAGCCGAAACAACGTCGATTTGAAGAGCAAAAATCTAGAGTCAGTTGTACAACAAAACTCCAAAATTGAACCTTCAATCATAAACGAAAAACCCCAATTAATCCAAAAGAATGCTTCAAATAAACTTCATTGGGTACTTTGAAACCGAAATTAAATTCTTCCTAGACCTTACCAAACACATCAACAAACAGTAGTGACGACGTAACAGAAGGCGGCTTGACTCACGGCTCGGCTCGACTCGGGATCTGGTTGCGCTCGGACCAGGGCGTGGCTTGCGGATCTGGGCAACGTGACTTCACAGCTGGCGGAGAGATGACCGACGGCGCACGCGGGTAATGAATGGAGACAACGTGGCACGCGACGTCGGCGTGGCTAAGCGTTCGGGAGACAAAGCTAACGGCGAGGCGAGACGCTGGCGTTGTCTTTGCAGATCTGGGCGGCGCGCGGCTTCGACGAGGAGACGGTTGGCGCGATGCAAAGTGGCTGCTCGATAGAAGGCGTGACGCGCAGCTTCGCTACGGCTTGGCGTCGTTTCACGGCTGGCGACGAGTTGAGCGGCAGCGTCTGACGAAGAAGGAAACGGAGTTGCGGCGGCGGCGTACTATGACAGTGAGGGGCGGCGGCTAGGGTTTGGGAATGAGGAAGAAGATGAAGATGAAAAAAAACCTTATTCCATTAATTTAAAAGAAAAAGAAATAATAATAAAATTAATATTGTATTATTATATCTTTTCCTTTTTCTTCCAAAAATTAAATCCAAAATTCTCTTTCCCAATTAAATCCTCTTTCTCTTTCCTCATTTAACACCTACTTTTCTCTCTCTTCATTAAAACCCATATTTTCTCTCCCTCTAACCACAAATTAAACAAAACCATAACAAACAAATACCTAACAACTTGATCATTTATTTAAATATTGTAGTTTTGTAAACTTATTAGTGATTTAGGGTAGTTTTCAAACTATTTAGAGATTTGTGGTAGTTTATGGTAGAGAGAGAAGGACGAGGGTTGAACTCTCATCCATAAGAGAGAGAAAGAGAGTAGAGAGAGGTGAGAAAAAAGGCGACTTAGGAAAGATAAAATAATAAAATAAAAAAAAAGAAAGAAAGAAAGAAAGAACCCTCGTCCAATTTTAGTTCAACTTTATTAATTTTAATTTTTAGTTAGTTTTAAATTTTAGTTTAATTTTTAGTTAGTTTTAAATTTTAGTTTATTTTAAATTTTAAATTTCAGTTAATTTCAAATTTTATATATTTTTAAATTTTAGTTAACTTTAGAATTAGAGATTTTTTTATGTATTTTTAATTTTTTTTATTAATTTTAGGATTTGAGTTTGATTTCTAGATTTATGCTAATTTAGAATAACAAATGAATTTGTTAAATGTTTAGGTATTTTATGATTTTGGTAATTTTAGGTTTAGAGATTTTTTCTTTTTGTTTATGTGTTTTAAAATTTTTAAAACTGGTCATTTGATTGGATCAATCATCAAAATCATTTTTTAAAAAACAAAAAGAAATACGTGAGTGAATATATTTTTAAAATTAATAGTAAAAATGTCATTGATAACAATTTTTTTGAATGAACGATAATAAAACTAACACTTAGGACTAAATTTAAAATTTGTTAAAATTTATTAGACAATTGAACATCTATTTGTACTCTGAACAAACTTGGTTTAGTTACATTGAATGTTTTGGTTTACAAATTTTGAGTTGTTTCCAACTAATTCTAATCCTAAATCTTATTAGTGATAAATCAATATTTACAATATAACCTAAAGAAGTTTATCATGTCTATCAATTATCCCATTATTAAAGAAAAACTCGCCCCTTTATTATATAAATAAATTAAACTCGCCCCTGTAGTGATAATAATGACTTTAATTTTACTATATAAATAAAAAACTTGCCCCTTTAATTTATTTATATAGTAAATGGGCGAGTTTTTCTTTAATTTATTTACTCTATTCGATTACAATCCATGTTCATAACAAAAAATTGGTTATCTAAATTCTACCGATAGTTTGTATTTATATTCAAGTATAGTGCAGTTGTAATTTTATAGTGAAGAAAAGTAAGGGTTTTTATTTTGTACTTTCATGTTCAAAATATTTGCTTAAAAACCAAAATAATCTACTTTGTTATCATATTTTATAAGCAATATGTAATTGGTAGCATTTGGGAGACATTTTTTTTTACCTTTTTCTAAAAATTATTAATTAAAGAATTATTTATTCATTTTGCTAATTTTTTTTCCAATTTTAAAACTTGTTTTTGTCATATTTGCATGCGAGACTTTAAAATTTTCCATTCCTCTCTTTAGTCTAGTAAAAAAACAAATATAGGTTAATAATATTGTCACGACTTTTATACCTTGAGATTAGAAGTTCAATCTCTACCAATGGTGGTTGCAATATACATTTATATTGTTAAAAATTAAATAAAATTATACCATAAAATTCAAAGAACAAAATTAAGACATTTTATAATATAACCGATGTATCAAACCTGATTGAAATATATATGGTATTTAGATGATAGTGATACAAATTAGCATACATCAATCATAAAATATTTAAAATCGACAAAAAAAAAAAAAAAAAGAAAAGAAAGAAGCAAGATACACCAATTATAAATTTTAGAATGTATTGTCATTTTGTAAGAATATTCAAGAATAGTACAAAGGCTAGCTGTTTAGACATCTACCCAAGACTTTATAGTATTTAAAATCTTTGTAAAGTAATTAGTTTCACAATTAAAATATTTCAAACCCATAAACAAAGTCTATCATAAACATAATGCTTCAAATTTTACTTTACAAATAAAATAAAAAGATTCCTACGTAGGATAACTTCCAATGAGTTAAAAGACAACTGTTGAACTATATATATTTATATTATTATTAAAAAATAGTAAAATAAACTAAAATATTTATAGATATAGCAAAATGTCATTAATAGACAGTAATATAGTGATCGATAATCAATGTCTATTAACGTCTATCAGTCATAGACAATATTAGTCTATTAGGAGATGTTTGGGACGAGGAGTATGCAAGGTTATGATAACAACTTTAGCTCCAGTAAATACTATTTAAAAATTTCCTATTAGCTATAGTAAATACTATTTCAAAATCCCCAATTTGATACAGTATTTACTATTTGACATTCATAATTTTTTTTATTATTTGCTACCGTGTTTACTATTTAGTTCTTGAACTAAAATAATCTACACCACAAACACATAATATTATAACCCAAACTAAAATAATCTACACCCAAACACAAATTATTATAACTCAACTATAATAACATAAGAATCTAATAACTCACTTCTTATCCCAAACACCTCCTTAAGTGTCTATGACATTTGGCTATATTTGAAAATCTTTCAAGCACTTTTAGGTATTGTAAACCAATTTAATCTCCATATTTTTATTTATACATGTATTTCCATTAATTTTCATTTTGATTTAGCTTCATCAAAAGACAATAATGGTTGAAGTTTATACATTGAAGGGAGGGTTTTAAGCATGATAGAGAGATGGAGGAATGCTTTGTTCATTCCAAAAGAAATTTAAAGGATCAACTTTGGTCTTCACTCTTACCAATCTATCAAAATTATTTTTGTAATATTTCAAACCCCATACTTTTGCCTCTTCATAGCTTGTATTTCTTCCACAATTTCTTCCCAAATCAAGATCTCTATAGTTCAAATAGGTAGCTCTTGGATACTTACAAACATAGGGTTCCATATAATCATAAACCTCCCTTATCCAACTTAAATGCTTATAAGTATCATTAGCATTTTCCCATGTTACCATATATTGAATCCCAAAAATATTCCCTTTTCTATGTGGAAATGGAGTATCCAATTCAGAAATTTCCCTCATCTTTCCTCCATATGGTGTCAAAATCAAGAAAGATGCTTCTTCTTCAAGCATCTTACTCCAAAGTCCTTCCAACCCAATTTGAGGAATTGGGGAAATTACAAAGTCTGATTTTGCTTTGAAAAATAATGTGTTGGAAATTGGAGGTCTTTTTAGCAAAATTTTTGGTGGGGTTTCTATGGAGAAGCCAGCAAAGAAGAGAACTGATTGAATCCAACTCATTTCAGTGAAATTGTTTCTTTCCAATCTCAATTCAGGAAAATGGGAATTCATTATAGGAATTAGCCTCTCAATTGGACCAAGAAACAATGACACAAATGAAAGTAAGATTGTTTTTGATGACACATTTGGAGTTTTGTTTTGTTGATCTATAATTCCTATGGTAACATGAAGGAAGAGATCTTCATGAAGTTTATGAGCAATTGTTTGCCATTTTTGAAAAAGATGAATTGCACCTTGCTCTAGAGATTTTTGAACAAGAAAAACTGTGACATTTGAAGGAACATAAACTAATTTGAGTTTCCATGATAAAATAACTCCAAAACTTGCTCCACCACCTCCTCTAATAGCCCAAAAAAGGTCTTCACCCATGGAGTTTCTGTCCATAATTCTTCCATTAAAGTCGACAATTTTAGCATCAATAACATTATCAGCTGCAAGACCATATTTTCTAAAAAGGGTTCCGAAGCCTCCTCCACTTACATGTCCTCCCACTCCCACTGTGGGGCAGCTTCCTGCTGGGAAGCCATGGATGGGGCTTTTCTCAGCAATTCTATAGTACAATTCACCGAGTGTGGCGCCAGCCTCCACGGTCGCAGTCTCAGTCTTGATGTCGATATCGATAGAGCGAAAATTGATAAGATCAAGAAGAATGAATTGAGATTGAGATTGAAATTGAGACGATACATAGGAAATACCTATTAAGAACATAAATAAATGATTAAATATACTTGGTAGTAGTTTAATGAAAAATCGTGAAATTAAATAAATAACTAAATGGAGTATATAACCCTATATATATCGACTTGATATAGTTATTGAATTTAGTAGTAGTTTAACACGATACCTTCGTAGTCATGTCCACCACTTCGTACTCGGATTTGCAAGTCCTTCTTATTGGCACAAACAATGGCTGCTTGAACATGGGATTCATGGAATGGTGTCACCAAGAAGAGTGGTTTTGGGAAAGAAGTATTGAAAAACCTAAGATTTTTAATGGAGGATTTGAGGAGAGAGGAGAATAAAGCACTTTTGTTTGTGAAAACAACTTTAGAAATTGGTATTGATTGAGCTGAATAATAATAAGATGTGGAACTAAAGCATTCCACAAAGCTTTCTTGAAGAGAATAAGAAGATGAAGATAACCAAATCAAAGGAAGATATAATACGAAGAGATAATGAAGGATTCTACATTGAGGAATTCCCATCATGTGATCTTTAGGTCAACTTTTTGAGGCCATTTTGGAAGAAAAAAGAGTTTGATTTATAAATGGATACAAAATGAGTAATATTGTACCTTAGAATGAGGGAAAATGTTTCAATATTTTGGTGATTTTATGAAGAAAATGCCATAAGACCATAGTATATTCCGAAAATCATACCATTTTGGACGTTGAGTTTAACGTAAGGACAAGAAATTTAGGGACTAGATTAATTATTTTGTTATTTGGCCTAGGATATATAAATTCCATTGATTTGAAGTTTTCTTTTGTTGTGTAGACAAGTCAACACTAATTATGAACAGGGCTTTGGCATTTAGTTATGCATGCATTTGACCAATACCGACAAATAATTTTTGTTTGATTTCACGTAATATAAAACCATTTTTGAAAACTCAAAACAATTTTCTTTAAAGTTTCTACATTTTTTTTCCTTTTTAATAACAAATGCAATCGGTTCAATTTTTGTTTTTTTAAATATGTAAGTTTTATTATTACAATCAAAATTCTCGGTTTTTTTTTTTTTTTAAATACGTAAGTTTTATTATTACAATCAAAATTGTTGATTTTGAGAGAGGTATACTTTCACATTAGAGGTTAGAGGTTTAAATTCACTCCGTTCAATATCAAACAAAAAGATTAAAAAAAAAGTCAAAAGATCGATGTAATGCTTTCAACCCAAGAATTTGACCAAGACACGTGGACAACCGAATTTGGCACCTCAAAACCTATATAATCATTTAATTGTGTTGATAGGCGAAATTTGGCACTAACGGAACTCACTAAGGTGATCTTCACTTACCACTAACAATGAATTTTTATTTTGGAGAAGTCATGTTTACCTAAAAAATATTAGAATCTCACAAACCGGTGTGTTGTTTATCACATATTATAATGCCCCGAGTTTTCTATCACAACCCGAGATCATTACTTCACTAATTCAAGATAATCAATCTCAAATTATCTCAAATTTGGGATGTTACAATCTTCCCTCCTTAAGAAACTTTCGTCCTCGAAAGTTCTACTCCTCCAAAAACTATAGGTATCGCGTCTTCATGCCATCTCCTCGCTCCTATGTAGCATCTAAGTGATTCCACCACAACTTTTACCAACGCAATCTCTCTATTGCGTGTCACTTTCCTTGCCAGAACCTCAACAGTTTGCTACTCAAAGCTCAAGTTCTCAATTAACTGGAGTGATACAAAAATATTAAAAACTCGATCGCCAAATATTCCATCAAACCATAGCATACTCTATGCTATCACAATAATAAACATGTCCAGTCACCTTTCCAAATTTGAGTGTAAAACCCAAGGGTATTCCAACAAAAGAGTCATTTACCCTAGAGTCACAACCAAACCTTGGATTTATCATCTGAAACCATTGATGAAATCAGTATCTTCTTTCCCATAACTTGTCTTAAAGAACTTTAATCACCCCACTAAGCATGTGACTTATTGTGACAAAGTTTAATGGACTTCCACTAATCTCACTCTCCTACGCAAAACACATCTTAAACAGTGGAAGTCTCAATCGAACAACTATTTACCAAATAGCGTTTTGTTTTTCATCCACAAAGTCTTAACTCTTTACACGATTCAACGTGCTTTAAACTTATCCAACTTACACATGTGCTAGCTCCTCTTTCAGCACCACTACGTGACAACATTTTTAGCAATCACAACCTTTTCCTTAAGGTTCTTAATCACATACACAGTCCATGTTATTTCCAGTTTATTCAGGCAATATTATAAGCATATAATCATAAAGTACCTTATCAACAAAACATACCTGGCAAGGATGAGGGAATCGTAGCGACCATGGGGACATAAACCATAGACTTACATCGTAAGTCATTCTACAGAACCTAAAACTTAGGCTCTGATACCAACTGTAACGCCCCGAGTTTTCTATCACAACCCGAGATCATTATTTCACTAATTCAAGATAATCAATCTCAAATTATCTCAAATTTGGGATGTTACACATACACTTTGATACTTAAGCTAGTTTTATAATGGTAATTAATGACTCTCATTTTACGTCGATTGCTCTGTTTCACCCCTAAATTCACCATTTCGGCCCGTTTTACACTTGAATTATCCCGAATCTCCAAAACTCGATATCCTTCATATAAACACATATTTAAACATTAAATTCCTAATATTTAACCTGATTTAGGCCATAAAAAATAGCTCTTTAATTGAGCAATCAAGTTATTTCATGAAAATTAAGAAAGCAAACATGTTAAGTTCGATCCAACCTGAAGTCTTAAGTTTATAGTTCTCGAGCAAGAAAGACAAGAAGCATAGTGGCCAAGAAGTCTATTAGGAGACGTGCCATTGCATGGGGGGCATAAGTGTCAATCTCTCTACATTGATTGACAAGATTTTTTGTTTCGATTTTCATCTCTTCAAGCATATTTTGATGAATGAGCATTGGAATGTCTCATAAACGTACAATCTTTCCAATGGAATTCTATGCTAGAACATCGTGGTAGTGGAAAAACGTAAAAATGTATTGTTTTTTTTTCATGTCTGCATTTTATTTTAGGAAAATAATTTTTTTTTATCATTGTTAGTTTATTTGATATTTTTCCATTCTAATTGTGAAATTTTTTCTAACAAAAAAATTTCATCACGATATAGTTGAAAATGAATATAAACATGTTCAAAGGACACATGAGGAGCTCCATATAGTTGATTGATTTTTTTAGTTAGAATTGGAATTCTTTGTCGCTCAAATGAAATGAATTTAGTTTTGTTGGAAGGGAGCGAGGGAGTTATTTGTAAAAATAGAATAATCAATTAGTTGAGATTTTGTTCTGAAGAAGGGAGAAAATTATTTGAAAAAGAATAAGTGGCTGTGAATAAGGGGTTACTACATTTGTTTAGAATTTGGATTTGGCAACTAACTATCTTGATATTTTTTTGCGTCCTAGCAACATCATCCTTAGTTGTATTAAAGGCTTGTTAGAGGAAAAGTTGTGTTCCACAAACCAACACGGGTCTATTTATCATGCCTCGTCCTCACTCACATGCATCATTTGAAAATTTCCAGAAGGTCACCCAACATAGGATTGTTCCAAGCTAAGCACGCTTAACTTTGGAGTTCTATGATTGAGCCACCGAAAATGAAGGTGCACCTTGTTGGTATAGATAGTAACTTTAAATTCTTTAAGCCTTTCCTAACTTTACTTCCATGTCCTCATTATCCCTCTCATTCAGATGTGACACTACAAGAAATTCAGTATTCAGTGACAAATTTTTAGTGGCGCAACTAATTTTTGTCGCTAAAAGGTTATTTATAGCGACGCGAAAAAAATGTGTCACAAAAGATTATTTTTAGCGACACAATTTTAGTCTGTGTCACTAAAAGGATTTGTGACATGTCACCAAAGATTATCACTTTTAGCAACAAAAATAAATGTTGCTAAAAGTTTTCAAAAAATTAATTTTACCCCTTATTTTTAATTTCCCTCCTATCATTTTAATTTTCTCCCTTATTTTTTATTTCCCTCCTATCATTTTAATTTTTTCCCTTATTTTTTATTTTTTCGTATCATTTTCATTAAACAAAAACATAAATCCCTAGTTTCTCCTATTCTCCCCAACCCTCACCCTCATCTCCAACACTACCCACAGCCGACTACGGCGGAGGAGGCAAACGAGCTGACGACATCTGATGACACAGAAGACGACAGATGATGGCTGACGATGTGAACAGCGGTGGATGATGCAGATGATGCAGAGGACGGCGAGCAAGTTGTTAGTAGAGAAGGAGCTACTGTAGGTGCTATATCAACCTAGATCTGAGGACATAGAAGACAACAGACGTGCGGACGAGCAAACGACGACTGACAGTGCAAACGATGGTGGATGCTTATGTTCTAAGCTCGAAAAGCTCCAGAGTTGAATAATGCCTTATATAGGAGAAACTAAGGTTTGAATAATGCCTTATATAGCGTTTTTGAACGATCAAGTTGAATTTATTTTTATGTTCTTTACTTTATTTATGGTTTTGAGCTCTAAAGTTTAGAGAAATGTACTGTATATATATACTTTATTGTGTGAGTTTGCAGGTACTGAGAGATGG